>JAXQQM020071032.1:0-82047 GCA_034641835.2 Pinus albicaulis | reverse complement strand
TTGTCAGGTTGCCATCTCCCTTCCTTTATGCTATTCTAAAGTAGAAAGTATAGGGCTTTATCTTTTTTTGGTCTTCAAGAAATCTCATTAATATCCAGCCTCATAGAAGACATACATCCAACTAAGTGGTTTCCCTATATTAATAGTAGGCCCCATATGGCCCAACCCCCTTATCGTTATTGTTGTACCCCTGAAACCCCCTTATTGTTATTATTGTGCCCTTAAATTATTATTGTTAGGTCGGCTAGGATTACATTGTGGCCCCACTAGGATTACATTATGGCCCCATGGACTCCTATATATAGAAAGGAGGTTTTGTAAATTGTATCATCCAAGAAATGTTCATTTATGTAATGTATTGGAGGTTTCCCCCTCAAAGTGGCTTTTTTCTAAGGTTTTGATATCTCTTTTCTTCTATTTTTGGAGCTGGTTACACAACATTTGGTATCAGAGCTTTGGATTATAGGGTTTCACTGCTCTAAACAGGTCATAACAATGCATTGCTATAAATTTTTTTTTTTTTATACGAAGGTTCAGAATCAACTGGAAATTCATGTATGTTAGCTGAACTGATAGAAATTCTCACAGAAAATTTTATTTTGTTCAAATATTTTTTTGGAGATACATACATGATCCAGGGAAGGTAGTGCTTTTTCAGGCTCCTGACTTTCATCTCAAAGAGGTGATCGTGGGAAAACTTCAATAACTCTCTCTGGTGATTTGAGGCTGGCTAATTATCACAAGAAAACCACGGACTTGTAGTTCGGGCTATCAATTTTAATGACTTAAACACAGCGTGACACGTGGCAAGTCTCACAATGGAGGCGCAACCTGGAACTAATACCACTAATCGGTCATTGCATATGTGGAAGTGAGCTCGTTTGTGAACCTGCCATGTAATTGCCTGCCCTCTCACCAGACCGTAATCCAGCATTTTTATGTTTTCAGAGAGCGCGCACGTAGGCTGTAACTTCTTTCATAAGTAGATATTTAATATTTTTAATGACAGAGATAACTTGCAAGAGATATAAGAACAATTTCACATCATCTCCCTGTAAAGTTGGGGTAAAGTAAAGGTGTGTATTTTTTTCCCGAATTGCATAAGTCTTTTTTGAAGAATTTTTGTTATTAATGGGTTCTATTATGCCTCCAAAAAATAATTCCATACCCATTAAGCTCTCAGAAAGCTATACTATGATGCATGAGGAGGAAGAATTGCAATATGAGATATCAAAATTACGGTACCAAGTGCAACAAATTTTGATCTTGCGAAGAGCAACCGAAGATGACATAGATGGTTTAAAAGAAAAAATGGAGGCTAATTTGGATGGTTTGAAGGATCAAATAAAATCTATTATGGATGATAAAGTAGTGGAATATCACAATGAGCATCAACAACAAGTTCTCCAACTCTCAAAGGATAACCTAACTTTGGTGCAAAATCAAATGAAACAACCGGAAGATCAACATCACATCGAAAGAAGTTCTGAAGCAGTCACAGAAACAAGAACTCGACAAGTACAATCAATTTCAAATTATCTCAGCAAGTGGAAGAACTTTCCTGTAGAAGATTACACATGGGAGGATGAGAATTTTATACAGAAGCATCAAGAAATAATCAAGCGTTGAGGACAACACTTGTTTGAAGGAGAGGGGCATGTTAAGCCCCTATATTAATAGTGTAGTCCCTTATTATGTTAGTCTAACCACACTTATCGTTATTGTTGTACCCCTGTAACCCCTGTTAGCCATCAGTATTTTTTACATGTTAGTGATGACTATATCTACAGCTGAGTTTTCTAGAAACTGATTTCCTTATGTCAATATGTCATCCAGAAAACCCTCCCAAAACTTTTTTCGCCTTTCTACCTATTCAGTCCAATCTCAAGTAACATAAAAACCTCATAATAATAATCCTATCTAGCTCAAATTTTTATTGACTAGCCTATCGCCTTTAAAAAGGCAACGCATCTGTTGTGTCTCCTGTAAGAGAGAAGGGCTTGTATTTCACCTAGTAATCACTGTTGTAATTTGCAAATGAAGTTAACAAACAACCTTAAGTCACGCCACTCATATTCCCTAGGTCTCAGCACTGCATAAAGCCCATTCCCAAGCTGACTAGTAGGTTTTTCACTGTGTTCTATGGTTCTACAAAGACAGGAAATATATTTCATCTCATGGAGTAAAAGTTTGAGTTTACAGTTAGAAGAAAAGCTGCTTCTAAGTGTATTATGAGCCTGAGATGAAGCTGCAAAACAAAGGTCACTCATCAGGACCTTACAGCTCTTTCCAGCATGAAAATCGCAGTAAGAAAGGGTCGCCACTGTCTCAGCAAAATGGTAAATTGTCAAGGCCCAGAACCTCCTTCATTTACAAGCAGAGGGTTAGGGCGCCTCCTTCATCCATAAGTAGAGGGCGCAGGCCAGTGATTGACTCAGAAGGTTGCAGAAGTCCAGGTTTGCCTCTACTGAAACAATGAAACAGTATCTTCAGATTTCATGAATGTGATTGCTGACCATAACAGGAATGGAGCTTGAAATATGCTGGCTCAAAAGAAAGGGGAGTTTGGCCTGATAAAAGAAATCATCTGAAACTTTCATGTCAGGTAAATGGTTGAAACTCTAGAAGGCCTGTCATCAGTGAACTTTCCAAAGCATAAGGACCCTGTCTATCCACAAGATCAAACGGAACAGGCGATAAACAATGCCATTACACAGGCAGGAGAAAGTTCTTGGTTTTTCAAGAAAGCACTGACCTTCATAGTCACAAAGAGTTTTGTCAATATAACAGGTCATGAGATGAACAAGCCAAGTGACAAATATCTCAGTAACCTTAGAACAGTGTCACTGTGGCTAGGTTTCCTTCAAAAACACAGTGAAGCTTGCATGTGAAGATGCTAAGATTGGTGTTGTTCAAATAGTTTACTTTCCACCACTTTCGCCCGATGAAGAGCCTCCTCCATATATGAGCAGAGGGCCAAAAATCATTGCAGGCTGTTGAAAACTAGTAAGTCCAAAAGTGCAGGGAAAAGACTCAAAGAAATTGAATGAAGGAAAGTGTTACTGTCTATGATATTAATGTATTGATCTCCCTCCTCAAAAAGCTATCTGTCAACAGTCCATCCAGTTGAGAGGAGAAAATATTGAACATATTGTATGCTTTGAATGCCAAAGGAGCAGTTGACTTAATAAGGGTTAAAGACATTTCATGATCACCTATCCAGAAATCAAGGGAAATCCCTCTGAGAAAACAAAGAAGTCTAAGGTGAAAGGATGCAACCTGGAAAGTGTATTTACAGTCTAGAGAAAAACTTGTGAAACACCTAGAAGCAGCAAATTTATCACTGGGAAAGTAAAACATGACCAAGGTTGAGTCATAAATGCATGATAACAGGTATGCAATGCTATGAATAGACAAAGAGACAATTTTGAACTTGTGTGTACCACTGATACCAAAGAAGAAAACTATCTCCTTGAAGGAAAGATCAAGCAACAAGACAATGTCAAAATACCAAATCACAGCTTTCAAATGTTTTGGTGCCTAATGTGAACATATTTCAGTTACGAAATGGTTCTATGGAAAAAAGAGGTAACACGATGTTCAGAGCAGAATAATGACTATATATCAAAAAGTCCCCGTTTTCATATTTTACAAGTTTGTTTTTCTGATGGAGAAGGCGAGTGGTATTTAATCTAATAAACAGGCAGAGGAAGTTGGTTGTGATAAATTATCACTGTTTATATGTCTTATGACAAATCACTTGTTACCATTCCAGAGAGCAGATGTAGCACAGGACTGTGTGGAAAAGGGACCTGTAGACAAAACCTTCTAAAAACTTTGCCACCAAGAAGATTTCCCCTTTTTAGGTTATTATTCACTGTGTTCCAAAGGTTTTTTCAGCCTGTGATCATTATTGATATAGTTTAAAAAGAAGAAGCCCACCTTTATTTTGAGGGAAAAAGAGCACTGTATACTACTCCTGCAAACAGAAATTTGAACATCCACTGTTTAAAAAACAAACAGAGTTTAAAGGTAATGTCAAATCCGAATGGGTAAGTAACCATTGGAGAGTTGTGGTGATATAGTAGCGAAGGTAATTATGGTGTAAATTTTCATTTTCAAAAATCTGAAGGGGAGTCCATTCGCATCCAGCATCAAACAAGCGAGAAAATTGGGCGAAATTTCCGAAATTTGCATTCAACAGTCGGCGCGACGGGCCTAGAAAGTGGCGCGACGTGCCTGGGCGTCGTTTTGCAAAGGCCTTCAACGTCGGCGCGACGTGCCTGTAGGCGGGCGCGACGTGCCTGTAGGTGGCCGCCCGACCGCACGACAACTCCACCCGACATTTTTCTCCGGCGCGACGGGTTTTGCTCCAAAGGTTGCCGCGCCAGTTTTGAAGGGTTCCGTTGCATTTTTAGCTCCCTCCAAGGGATTTCTTCTCAAAAACTCACAAGGTACTCTATCTCCTACCTTGAAAAACTCGAAAAATCAAGTTTAAAGCCTGTAGACCTCGGTTTGAAGCTGTACATAGTTAAAAGGGCAAATTTCGTTGATGAGAAGCTGGAGGCAGGGTTGTTGGTGATTAGGCACGGTTGTTGATGATCAAGTTTAACATTTGAAGCCAGAAATACACAGTACACTGAGGAGCAAAGATTATTGATGGTTAGATTTTGACATTAAAGGCAGAGGTACCAAAGTGGTGTTGGTTTTTTAAAACTTCACAAATAAAAATGGCCACTGTCTAAATTGCAGAGTGCTTAGTAATTGCAGTTGATATTAAGACAAGGGTACAGGTATTTGGGTGGCTCTCTTAAACTCACAAGCAAAAGAAGGTGTTTTCTAAAAACCATAGTGCATTGATATATCACCTAGCACAGTTCTGCTTTACTTCCACTGAATGGTGTCATTTTGAAAAACTGTGGTTGTGATATGTTTAGAGGGAAGGCCATTTCTAAAGAACAAGGCACCAAAACACCTATCACAGCAAGCCTTTTCTTGAAATCTGCCCCTTTTTCACTGTTTTCACTATTTGAAAACTTATCAACAGAGAGCTTCCAAAGATGACAGCATAGTAAAAGACAGAGGTGGTTGATGGTGGTTTTTTAACATCAAAGCCAGGAATATAGATGTGTTGGTGGACTTTTAAACTTACAAAGCAGGGGATTTGTTTCCTAAACCACTGTTGCACTGACTTTACACCTAAACCAAGCCTGTTTTTCTGCACTACACTATATCATTCCGAAGTCTGTTGAACAGAGTTTTCTGAAGGTGAAACAGGTTCATTTTCCAGAAGGCAGGGTTATTGCTGATTGGGCATTTGTTTATAATCAAGTTTACATTGAGGCCAGATGTACAAAGATAATGATTGACTTCTCAAATTTCATGAGTAGAAGGTGTTTTCCTTAACACTGTGGGCTATTTTTTCACCTAACCACAGGGTCTCTTTCTTTTCCCACTGTGTGGTCTCCACAGAAGTCTGCTGACAGGGGCATGTTTCAAGGTAAATGACCTAAAAGAGCAGGGTTATAATTTTTGAAGGTTGGTTTCAAAGACAAAAATACAAGTGCAAGCAGGCCTCTAAGCAAAATCACAAGAGGGGATTTGTTCAAGACTGTGCACAAAGAATCTACAAAGCAGTTCTTACACATAGTGCCATTGTTAAGAAGGATACATAGCTGAAGTGCATCCAAATTTGAAGAACTGTTGTTAATAAGTGTTGAGGGGGGCTTATTCAAGGAAGCATTGTTACATTTCATCCAAATCCACAGTGTCCATATCTGTCCAAACAGTATAGTGGCCATTTTCAATCCAGTAGGGCATTGTTCATAAAAGGCAGTTGGTTTCTTCCAAAGCATAGTTAGGTCAAAATGCCTCCAAAGCAAGAAAACAGGAGCAACATGACAGTGGTGAAGATCAGCAGAAGCAGGAACCAGAGGAGGATAGTGCTGAACAGCAGCAGCTCAGCAGTTTGAGCAACAACATAAGGATGATGATCAAGAACAGCAGTTTTAAGGAGCGCCCGACACGGAAAGACAAGAAAGACATATCAACCCTTGATATTTTGGCTTCAGCTTTGGAGCATGTTTCTATGGACCCTTGAGGGTCATGCATGCCAATTTTGGACCTGTTTCGGAAACTTTTTGTTTTTTGGCATTTTTGGGGTTTTCGCCAAAAACTCATAAATGCGCCATTTCAGTTTGATGAGTCATCAAGGGAGGAGGGTGATACCAATGGATTCCATAATTTCATGAGCAGCTCTCCAGCGATTTTCAGGGCATTTGAAGATCATTCGCCCCTCCAAATTGGCGAAAAATAGCCTCATTTTGCACATTCTGCCCGCCCTATCAGCAGCCTGCTATTTTCTGGGTTTTTTCACACAGGTACAGTTTTGAGAGACTTTCAGAGATCAGATTGAGATGATTCCACTTGCATTGGAAAGCAGACACAGAGAGCTTTCCAACGAGCCATCATGAGCCTCATTTCGACATCGGGAAGGCTCCCATTTGCATCCAGCAAGTCAGGGGACGTTTTTCAGGCATAAATATGAAGTATTTTTGCAATTTTTGAACTCCAAAAATCTGCTTTTCCCAAATGTGCGTTAGGCTATTTTTATCATGGGAAAATCATGTAAAGTCAATATAATTTTCGTTTTTAGCAGTTTTTTAGATATTTTATGGGATATTTTGTGCCTTGGGCTTTGCAAAGCCTCAAGGACAAGTTTAGATATTTTGACTTGGCCAATGGGATAGTTAGTTGCTCCATGAGGTTTTCCTCCTTCTAGCCTATTTATCCCATGGTTCTCATTGTAAATCAGAGGCTGAACTTGAGAGAAGAATTAATGCATTGGTCATATGAGCTTTGAAGAATACACTTGAGTTAAGATGTTTGGACTGCCTCTTGGATGCTTTTGAGGAATGTTGAAGGCTTGTTGATGGATTCCTTGACATGGTAGAATGGTATAGTGCTTCTTAATGTGTTTTGTCTTCTAGTTTTCACTCATATTTCACTTTTTCTTGCTGCTATAGATCAGTAAAGATTGATTTTGAGACATGCCCATGGAGGCACCTCAAAATCCTTGAATCTTCATAGCTTGATGTTTTCTTCTCCCTTAGTTATGCTAAAGAATTCTTAGCTGCTCTTTAGTAACCTAAGGTGTTGTTGCTAAGTTTTATTCATCAGCTCCATGTATGTTGAGTAGGATGTATGGTTTGCCCTATCTACCTATCAGCTGCCCATAGTTCTGTCCATAAAACTTTCTCTTTGACTGATTTGTTGATCATTTTGTTGAACCAAGGAGGCCTAGTCCCGATCTAGCCCTTTGCCTAAAACTATGAAAACTTATTTGTCCAAGTGCCCAATGACTTAGAGACTATGTTTAGGTGTTCCGGCATAGTTTATGAGTTGTTAGTTTGTCTCATGTGTTTTCCCCAAAGTCTGATAGCTATTTCCCGAAGTTAGAGGGTCTTATACCTCTATGTATGGCTGGAATGTTCGATTTCTATGTATTGATTAGCTTATAGTTATTCCTAGCATGATTAATGACTTGCTATTACATGTTTATGTCCGCTATTAACTAATTTGCACTTGAAATCCCTTGTTTTTCACCAACTTATTGTTCATTTAATCCATTTTGCCCAGAGATCCCTTCTACTGTGAATCAAATCGGCCCTACAGCAGCTTTACATCATCACTTCATAGCTTCCTTGACCTGTTTTGACCCCATAGCCCAATTTATCTACATCTTGTCATCCAGTTTATGTATTTGATCAGTTTCATCCCTCACAAACTTAAAAACTAAAA
Source organism: Pinus albicaulis (assembly GCA_034641835.2). NCBI lineage: Eukaryota > Viridiplantae > Streptophyta > Pinopsida > Pinales > Pinaceae > Pinus > Pinus albicaulis. Next base: position 74,247 of record JAXQQM020071032.1, on the reverse strand, counting down.
AAACCAAAAAACACACTTCATAACTAGCCTAATATCAGAACATCGCAAGTAAACACACCGAAATCTTCTACACATATAGAGAGAGCCCTCTCTGAGTCCAGAAAGGCTAGGTCCTTGGGCTCCAAAGCTTGGTTTGATGTTACATCGTCATTTGGCTAGCCAATCGGCCAAATCACGGGACCCTAACATAATGGCGATCACGGTGGGACTCTGAGTGATAAACAACTTAGTTTCCCTAATTTGTCTAGTAGCCTTAAGAATACTATTTGATTGACTTATCCCACCGCTCACTGACATAGTAACGATCATGGTGGGACCTTCCGAGTTAGTGACAGTCTAAGTGCACCTTAGATTTCTCGAAGTCTCAATCAAACTTAGAAAACTTAAGTGTTGCTTGAAGAGTAGAAGCTAACTCTTTCACCATCTTAGAAAAATGATGATTTAGTTATAAGAAGCTCTACCGAACCTCATAAGCACAAAAAACTCAGAAAAACCCCAAAACATTCCCTTAGATTGGTTTTTGTCTAGTATTGGTGGTGGACCATACAAATATACCTCAAAACAACTAAAAATCCACCTGGCGACTCCACTAGCCTCCAATAGGCCTTACTACCTTGCCAAATTTTAGAATTCCATCCTATTTAACCACCTCATCGCCACACTAACATAATGGCGATCACGGTGGGACTCTGAGTGATTAAAAGCTTAGTTTCCCTCATCTTTAGAAACCTTTGAGAATACTATCTGATTGACTTATCCCACTGCTCACTAACATAGTGACACTCACAGTAGGACCTTCCGAGTTAGTGACAATCTAAGTACAACTTAGTAACCCCTGAAGTCTCAATCAAGCTTAGTAAACTTAGAGATTGTTTGAAAGGTAGAAAATAGCTCCTTCACCATCTTAGCAAAATGATGAGTCAGTTATAGAAAACCTTTCCAAACCTTATAGGCGCATAAAACTCAAAAAACCCCAAAAAACACTCCTTTAGATTGGTTTTTGTCAAGTACTAGTGGTGGACCATACAAGTATATCTCAAAACAACTGATTTTCCACCTGGCGACTCCACTAACTTCTAGTAAGCCTTACTATTTCACCAAACTCTAGGCTACTATCCGATAGACCTATCCCATCACTCACTAACATAGCGGGAGATGGTAAGACATTGAGTACATAATAGTCCAGCAAACTCTTATACACTCTTTGTTCCTTTAAGTGCCATAAACAAGCAAGCAGTCCATAGATTCATTGTTTAGAGTAAACTCTTTTTTGTTCTCATCACCCTAGCAAATTGTTGAAACAAATCTAGGATACTTTAAATAACCATAGGCTGCACATAAAACTCAGAAAATCCAAAAACATTCTCAGATTAGTTACTGGTGGTGGACCATAGCTATCTTCACAAAAACAATCCATTTCCATCTGGCGACTCCACTAATCCATCCCTTCTATTTTTGACCATCCTTCGCCTTAGTATAACTTTAGAAAAATCACTCATCCAAAACATTCACCAATACCATTCTCTCTGAACCCTGGATCTAAAATCTGGCTTCACGAAGAATCAATACCAGAGCCCATCCAGACCCAAATCCCCCTATCATAGTAGATGACCCGGAAAAGATTCTGTGGCAAGCTTCTGAAACTGACCATCTAGCTACTGGTAGATTCATCCGTAGAGCAAGATCTGTACCTAAACATCGCACTATCCTACTAGATTCACCTTTTGAACTAGAGTCATCACAAGCTCTTCCCAGAAGCAAATCATATAGTAAGATTAACTTTGATGATCTTGAACCCCTAAACCCACCACAGAGTCCTATTAGAGAAGCTTCACCCACCACTCCTCCTGATTTCCAGCTTCTCTATCAGTTTGGCTCTTATCACCCCAGATCTGCTCAAAACCAGATCACTAGTCCAAGTTCATCCGCCACACTTGGTCAAACCACCACTGTTCAAACCACTTCATTTCAGCCTACTAGTCCTCATCTTGTGCATCATCCATTACCTCCAATCATGGCGGCCTGGTACGCACCTTTGGTGTTACCACCACCTTTAGCTCCTCTCCCAAACAAATATCAAGACAAAATCCCACACTTTACCGGAGAAGACACCACCACACCTCAACAGCATATAAGTAGAATGACTGATGCTTATGAATACCTAGAGGTACAAGACGAGACTGTCAGAATGAGAATATTTGCCCAAAGTCTTGGTGGTGAACCCAAAGCATGGTTCAAAATCTTAGCTCCAAACAGTATCCATGATATCCCAGAACTACATCAAGTTTTCAGAAACCGGTGGGAAATCCGAAGAAATCCCATTCAAATCCTGTCAGAATATAACAGCCTAAAACGAGAAAATGGGGAAAGTGTCCAAGCTTACTGTACTAGGTTCAACAGTGTATATAACTCCCTCCCACCTCTTTTCAAACCTCCACTTGGTTTAGCTTTGGCAAAATTCCCTGAGGGGTTTGATCCGGACATGACATATCACTTAAGAGATAAGGATCCCCCTACCTTGGAAGAAATGCAACAAATAGATATAAAAGCAGATGCCAACTTAGCTGAAAAAAGAGCCAGAACTAGATCAGAAAGAAAGGTCACATATAGAGATGAAGTCTCCACTTCGTCACCTTCCCTAGATCCCAGAATAGATGACTTAGTCAAATCCATGGCTAAAATGTGGGAAAAGATCAATGAAAAAGCTCCTGTTAGGGACAACCAACCAAACCCTCCAATCAGAAACCGAAACCAAAACTTTAGGAGGGAACAGCCCCAAAACAGACCAAGGGATAATGACCAACAGATCAGGCCACCATTCAATGAAATCTATGTGGAAGAAGATGATAGGGACTCAGAACCTCTTGATGAACATCATTTAAACCTCATAGGGTCTGACAATGAAGGTGAGGTGTACCTCACCGAAGAGGAACAAGCCTTCTTTTCGCCTGATCAAGATGAGACCAATTATGAGGATCTTGATGACCCTGCCATAGAGTTTCAAAATGCTATTGAAGAAGCCCACAGGCAATATGACCTTAGAAGCAAAAGAAACCAAGATAATGTCAAGAGAGGTAACTCTGATACTGCTAAAGCTCCAGATACCATCCTCAAAAAAGCACCAAGCAGTGACAAAATCAAGGTTGAAAAGGTTGATCAAAGCCAAGCTAAAGTTACCCAAACTAGTCCTATCACATATACTCCTGATACTTCTACAAAGGTCACCAAAACAACTATGGCAAACAAAATCCCTAAACAAGGCCAACAAGCTCAGAACATAGACAAGGTCTCAGCTGAAAAAGCTGAAACAAACATATCTAAACTTCAAGTGCCTTTTAGCTTTGAAGGCGAAATCGCTAAAATCAAAATCACCATGCCTCTTACCGAACTCATTGCCCAAAACTCTTATAAATCCCAAGTACTAAAGGTATTAAATCTAGGAAATGATGCAAACACTGTTAATCTCACTGATGACATTCCTGAAGTATTGTTTGGTCCAAAGGTAGAGGGAAAATTTCAAGAAGGAGCTACTCTTCCATTTTACATTAGCTTAAACATTCACGACCAAATCCTCCACAATGCCATGCTAGACTCTGGCGCATCTCATAATCTTATGCCGAAGGTAGTAATGGAAAGATTAGGCTTGGAAATCACAAGACCATACAAAGACTTGTATTCATTTGATTCAAGCAGAGTCCAATGCCTGGGTTTGATCAAAGACCTTTTCTTTAGTCTGGCCCAAATACCCGCGAAACATCTAATCATGGATATAGTAGTGGCAGACATTCCTCCCAAGTATGGGATGCTTCTATCTAGATCTTGGGGAGCCAAACTCCAAGGGAATATTCAACTGGACATGTCATATGCCACCATTCCCGTGTTTGGTCAGAATAGGATACTCTATCGTGAATCCCACATGAAATACATGATTAGCAGCCAAGATAGGCCAGATAACATTCCAATGTGTTCCTTGCGCTCCGACTTAAACTCTTTCATCATGCATATTGATGTAAACTTGGAGGAAGAATCAGAGGAAGCTGATATAGACTTAGATCCACCACATCAGTTATCCTTGGTGCCTTATGATGAGCTGGACGCTCAAAACTACCATGATCATGAACAACCGTGTCTTGAGGAAAGTAAGTTTCCCCTCTCCAAAGTGGGGTTAGAGCAAGAAGCACAAACTCTCATGTACTATCAAGCAAATTGCTCTGGCTTTAATCAAACACCAGCAGTAACTTGTGGAAATTTCTTCCGGGTAAAAGCTTTAGAAGACCTTCACATCATAAACCTATTTGGCACCCGGGAAAAAGGTAGTTTGATGTTTCTACCATACCTCAAAGATTTACCATCATGTGACCCTCATACTGCAAATAAAACTTTGACTATAACCTCAGTAGCTCAACATCTTGAGAAAATGCCAAATAAACTTTTTATGAGCAAGGATGACAGTCATAATCCCGGCATACCTGAACTACTGAAATTGGCTCATATTTTGTCTTTTCATGAAGAAATTAGAAAGGCTAAAATCAGGAATCTCATGCAAAATACTAGTTTCTACAGGAAAAACAAGGGAAAACATTGTATCACTACCTTTTCCCCAAAGAACAACTTTAAAAGAAACAAACACAACAAACTGAAACAAACTGAAATGATCAAGGAGAAAAATAATGGCCATAGAATCTGCTTTGATTTTAGAAATAATACTGCATCTCCATATAACAAAAATCATGTTTGTTATACTCAAGATCGTGATTCACCAATTGAAAATGTTTCTAATGATGTATTCTTGCAAGATCATCTTTCAGATCATAATCATCAAATTCCTTTACAAAGTAGACAACTTAAAGATTTTTTCCAGTCTGCAGGAGGTAAATCTGATTTCAAGTTCAAAATTGTCAAACCACTCAATATCAGAAGTCTGTTCATGAAAGCCATGTTCCCAGTGTTAAATTTCTGTGTTGTTACATACCTTGATGATGTCACTATCTATTTCAAGAATTATCAAGAGTACATACATTACCTAAAGAAAGCATACAGCAAGGAAAGGAGTGGAAATCAGATATTCAGAGAGGTACAGAGGGAGGATACCGGGCTGTTTAGAGATTCTTGCATGAATCCCTATGTCATGTTAGAGAGAGAAAATTTCCCAAATTTTTCTTTTCAGGAGTTAAGTGGGCCAAGGGTGAGAGGAGATCCCTACGAGGATAAGATGCTGAAATTCCGTCATTTCCAAGATTTTTGAGTTTGAAACACTTTCAGTCATTGTACATACCATTGTTTGAAATATTGAAAAAAATAGAAAAATCAAAAACAGTAAAAGATAGGAAAGTCAAAAACAGTAAAAAGCAGAAAAAGGGCAAGTGAAGATAGAACAAAGGCCCCATGTTCCAAAAATAGTCTTTCGGAAAGCGAGCAAGTCTAAATGCTGCTGCTGGTACTTCAATGTCTTGTTCAGCTATCTAGCCTAATCATAGTTGAGCATGTTTAAATTTATTTGCTGATAAGTTAGTGAGTGTCAAGATAGTCAACATTGTGTAAGATTGACTTATCACAGATCTTAGATTAGGGAGAGATTCTGGTTCCACATGCTTAAAACAGAACCAAAGAGAGAAGCGAGGGATGAAAAACACATTGTACATCTTAGCCCCGCTTGTCTAGTTTCCTTTTATTGCAGAATAACATTTGTGTGCAGTTTGTCTTTTATGCCGCAAATGCATGACAAATCAGACTGCTTAATCCTGGTTTGATCATTTTTAAATTTCATGTTGTAGATTAGAGAATGAAATCCTGTCAAACTGCTTAATCTTGACAGTCGATCTAGTTTTAGGTAGAGAAATGAAGGAGTTCATCAGCTTAATCTGAACTCCCGGCAGATATAAGAGTAGAAGTAGATAGTTTCATTTTGCAAAAAGAAAAAAATGCATTGTCAAAAGGCTGCTAGTTCAAATGCGCCAAACAGAAGAAAAAATGCTAGGAAAGATAGTGGGGTAGGTAGAAGTATCATTGATGTTAAACATGCTGACACTTTTCAGAAATAACATCAAGAGAAGGGTAAATTTTGCGCCAATGGATAAGGCATTGGTCTTCATAATCCAAAAATCTGAGTTCTGGACACCTCCTGACGAGGAGCTGCCCTCCCCAAATGGAGCCACTGTTAGCCATCAATATTTTTTGCACGTTAGTGATGACTATATATTCAGCTGAGTTTTCTAGAAACTGATTTCCTTATGTCAATATGTCATCCAGAAAACCCTCCCAAAACTTTTTTTCGCCTTTCTACCTATTCAGTACACCCCTGGCAACATCAAAAAACTCCATATCACAATCCTATCTAACCTCAGCCTTATTAGTCTGCCCATCAGCTTTAAAAGGCAAATCCACATCTGTTTCAAAGGTCTCCCCTATGTTAGGAAGTGGCGTTTAGGACATTTCACCTTTGGCAATCATCAAAAAGCCAAAAAGGCTCTCATCTGCAGCAGACCTACCATGACCGATCCCTTAATTTGCAAATGAAGTTGACAAACAGCCTTAAGTCACGCCACTCATATTCCCTAGGTCTCAGCACTGCATGAAGCCCATTCTCAAGCTGACTAGTAGGTTTTTCACTGTGTTCTATGGTTCTTCAAAGACAGGAAATATGTTTCATCTCATGGAGTAAATGTTTGAGTTTACAGTTAGAGGAACAGCTGCTTCTAAGTGTATTATGAGCCTGAGATGAAGCTACAAAACAAAGGTCACTCATCAGGACCTTACAACTCTTTCCAGCATGAAAATCACAGTAAGAAAGGTTCGCCACTGTCTCAGCTAAATGGTAAATTGTCAAGGCCCAGAACCTCCTTCATTTACAAGCAGAGGGTTAGGGCGCCTCCTTCATACATAAGCAGAGGGCGCAGGCCAGAGTTGACTCAGAAGGCTGCAAAAGTCCAGGTTTGCCCTTACTGAAACAATGAAACAATATCTTCAGGTTTCATGAATGTAATTGCTGACCATAACAGGATTATAGTGGAGATATGATAAGCTCAAAGGAAAGGGAGTTTGGCCTGATAAAAGAGATCATCTGAAACTTTCAAGTCAAGTGAATGGTTGAAACTCTAGAAGGCCTGTCATCAGTGAACTTTCCAAAGCATAAGGACCCTGTCTATCCACAAGATCAAACAGAACAGATGATAAACAATGCCATTACACAGGCAGGAGAAAGTTCTTGGTTTTTCAAGAAAGCAATGACCTTCATAGTCACAAAGAGCTTTGTCAATATAACAGGTCATGAGATGAACAAGACAAGTGAAAAATATCTCAGCAACCTTAGAACAGTGTCACTGTGGCTAGGTTTCCTTCAAAAAACACAGTGATGCTTGCAAATAGTGATGCCTAGATTGATGTTGTTCAAATGATTTACTTACCACCACATTCAGAGAAAGGCTGTGTCTGACTTAGTGGTAATGAGCAGAGGGCCAAAATCATTGCAGGCTGTTGAAAACTGGTGAGTCCAAAAGTGCAGGGAAAAGACACAAAGAAATTGAATGAAGGAAAGTGTTACTGTCTATGATATAAATGTATTGATCTCCCTCTTCAAAAAGCTATCTGTCAACAGTCCATCCAGTAGAGAGGAGAAAATATTGAACATATTGTATGCTATTAATGCCAAAGGAGCAGTTGACTTAAAAAGGGGTTAAAGACCTTTCATGATCACCTATACAGAAATCAAAGGAAATCCTTCTGAGCAAACATAGAAGTCTAGGGTGAAAGGATGCAACCTAAAAAGTGTATTTACAGTCCAGAGAAAAACTTGTGAAACACTCAGAAGTAGAAATTTATCACTCGGAAAGTGAAACAGTGACCAAGGTTGAGTCATAAAATGCAGGATGACAGGTATGCAATGCTATGAATAGACAAAGAGACAATTTTGAACTTGTGTGTACCACTGATACCAAAAAAGAAAACTGTCTCCTTGAGGGAAAGATCAAGCAACAAGACAATGTCAAATACCAAATCACAGCTTTCAAATGTTTTGGTGCATAAAGTGAACATATTTCAGTTATGAAATGGTTCTGTGGGAAAAAAGAGGTAACACAATGTTCAGAGCAGAATAATGACTATATATCAAAAATTCTTGTTTTCATATTGCCCAAGCTTGTCTTTTCAGATGGAGGAGGCGAGTGGTATTTAATCTAATAAACAGGCAGAGGAAGTTGGTTGTGATGAATTATCACTGTTTATATGTCTTATGACAAACCACTTGTTACCATTCCAAAGAGCAGGTGTAGCAAAGGACTGTGTGGAAAAGGGACCTGCAGACAAGACCTTCTAAAAACTTTGTCACCAAGAAGATTCCCCCTTTAAAAGTCATTTTTCACTGTGTTCCAAAGTTTTTTAGCCCGTGATCTTTGTTGGATCGTTTAAAAGGAAGAAAGCACCACCTTTATTTTGAGGGAAAAGAGCACCGTATACTACTCCTGCAAACAGAGATTTGAAAACCCACTGTTTAAAAAAAACAAACAGAGTTTAAAGGTAATGTCAAATCCGAATGGGTAAGTAACCGTTGGAGAGTTGTGGTGATATAGTAGCGAAGGTAATTATGGTGTAAATTTTCATGTTCAAAAATCTGAAGGGGAGTCCATTCGCATCCAGCATCAAACAAGCGAGAAAATTGGGCGAAATTTCCGAAATTTGCATTCAACAGTCGGCGCGACGGGCCTGGAAAGTGGCGCGACGTGCCTGGGCATCGTTTTGCAAAGGCCTTCAACGTCGGCGCGACGTGCCTGTAGGCGGGCGCGACGTGCCTGTAGGTGCCCGCCCGACCACACGACAGTTCCACCCGACACCTTCCTCCGGCGCGACGGGTTTTCTCCAGAGGTTGCCGCGCCCATTTTCAAGCTGTCCAGGGTTTCTTGCACCCTCTCAAGCGAGCCTCTACTAATTTCAAGGTATTTTTATGAGCTCCCATCGTATGCAAGGTGTTGATAGGTGATAAAACTGTTTGAAAATCTCGTACCTTGCTAGTTTGCTAAAAAAACAAACGCAGTTTCCTACACAGTGAGATGAGATAATTTAAAGAGGGCCGAGGTTGTTAATGAAAGTTTAAACCTTGAAGGCAGGGTTGTTGGTGATTAGGCACGGTTGTTGATGATCAAGTTTAACATTTGAAGCCAGAAATACACAGTACACTGAGGAGCAAAGATTATTGATGGTTAGATTTTAACATTAAAGGCAGAGATACCAAAGTGGTGTTGGTTTTTCAAAACTTCACAAATAAAAATGGCCACTGTCTAAAGTGCAGAGTGCTTAGTAATTGCAGTTGATATTAAGGCAAGGGTACAGGTATTTGGGTGGCTCTCTTAAACTCACAAGCAAAAGAAGGTGTTTTCTAAAAACCATAGTGCATTGATATATCACCTAGCACAATTCTGCTTTTCTTCCACTGAATGGTGTCATTTTGAAAAACTGTGGTTGTGATATGTTTAGAGGGAAGGTCATTTCTAAAGAACAAGGCACCAAAACACCTATCACAGCAAGCCTTTTCTTGAAATCTGCCCCTTTTTCACTGTTTTTCACTATTTGAAAACTCATCAACAGAGAGCTTCCAAAGATGACAGCATAGTAAAAGACAGAGGTGGTTGATGATGGTTTTTTAACATCAAAGCCAGGAATATAGATGTGTTGGTGGACTTTTAAACTCACAAAGCAGGGGATTTGTTTCCTAAACCACTGTTGCACTGACTTTACACCTAAACCAAGCCTGTTTTTCTGCACTACACTATATCATTCCGAAGTTTGTTGAACAGAGTTTTCTGAAGGTGAAACAGGTTCATTTTCCAGAAGGCAGGGTTATTGCTGATGGGGCATTTGTTTATAATCAAGTTTACATTGAGGCCAGATGTAAAAAGATGATGATTGACTTCTCAAATTTCATGAGTAGAAGGTGTTTTCCTTAACACTGTGGGCTAATTTTTCACATAACCACAGGGTCTTTTTTCTTTTCCCACTGTGTGGTCTCCACAGAAGTCTGCTGACAGGGGCATGTTTCAAGGTAAATGACCTAAAAGAGCAGGGTTATAATTTTTGAAGGTTGGTTTCAAAGACAAAAATACAAGTGCAAGCAGGCCTCTAAGCAAAGTCACAAGAGGGGATTTGTTCAAGACTGTGCACAAAGAATCTACAAAGCAGTTCTTACACATGGTACCATTGTTAAAAGTTTGCATGGCTGAAGTGCATACAGAGTTGAAGGACTGTTTTTAAGAAGTACAGAGGTGACTTATTCAAAGAAACATTGTTGCATCTTATTCAAATCCACAGTGTCCATATCTGTCCAAACAGTACAGTGGCCATTTTCAATCCAGCAGGGCATTGTTCATAAAAGGCAGTTGGTTTCTTCCAAAGCATAGTTAGGTCAAAATGCCTCCAAAGCAAGACAACAGGAGCAACATGACAGTGGTGAAGATCAGCAGAAGCAGGAACCAGAGGAGGATAGTGCTGAACAGCAGCAGCTCAGCAGTTTGAGCAACAGCATAAGGATGATGATCAAGAAAAGCAGTTTTAAGGAGCGCCCGACATGGAAAGAGAAGAAAGACATATCAGCCCTTGATATTTTAGCTTCAGCTTCGGAGCATGTCTCTATGGACCCTTGAGGGTCATACATGCCATTTTTGGGCCTGTTTCGAAAACTTTTTGTTTTTTGGCATTTTTGGGGTTTTCGCCAAAAACTCATAAATACGCCATTTCAGTTTGATGAGTCGTCAAGGGAGGAGGGTGATACCAATGGATTCCATAATTTCATGATCAGCTCTCCAGCGATTTTCAGGGCATTTGAAGATCATTCGCCCCTCCAAATTGGCGAAAAACAGCCTCATTTTGCACATTCTGCCCGCCCTATCAGCAGCCTGCTATTTTCTGGGTTTTTTCACACAGGTACAGTTTTGAAGGACTTTCAGAGATCAGATTGAGATGATTCCACTTGCATTGGAAAGCAGACACAGAGAGCTTTCCAACGAGCCATCATGAGCCTCATTTAGACATCGGGAAGGCTTCCATTTGCATCCAGCAAGTCAGGGGACCTTTTTCAGGCATAAATATGAAGTATTTTTGCAATTTTTGAACTCCTAAAATCTGCTTTTCCCAAATGTGCGTTAAGCTATTTTTATCATGGGAAAATCATGTAAAGTCAATATAATTTCCGTTTTTAGCAATTTTTTAGATATTTTATTAGATATTTTGTGCCTTGGGCTTTGCAAAGCCTCAAGGACAAGTTTAGATATTTTGACTTGGCCAATGGGATAGCTAGTTGCTCCATGAGGTTTTCCTCCTTCTAGCCTATTTATCCCATGGTTCTCATTGTAAAGAGGAGGCTGAACTTGAGAGAAGAATTAATGCATTGGTCATATGAGCTTTGAAGAATACACTTGAGTTATGATGTTTGGATTGCCTCTTGGATGCTTTTGAGGAATGTTGAAGGCTTGTCGATGGATTCCTTGACATGGTAGAATGGTATAGTGCTTCTTAATGTTGTTTTGTCTTCTAGTTTTCACTCATATTTCATTTTTCTTGCTGCTATAGATCAGTAAAGATTGATTTTGAGACATGCCCATGGAGGCACCTCAAAATCCCCGAATCTTCATAGCTTGATGTTTTCTTCTCCCTTAGTTATGCTAAAGAATTCTTAGCTGCTCTTTAGTAACCTAAGGTGTTGTTGCTAAGTTTTATTCATCAGTTCCATGTATGTTGATTAGGATGTATGGTTTTCCCTACCTACCTATCAGCTGCCCATAGTTCTGCCCATAAAACTTTCTCTTTGACTGATTTGTTGATCATTTTGTTGAACCAAGGAGGCCTAGTCCCGATCTAGCCCTTTGCCTAAAACTATGAAAACTTATTTTTCCAAGTGCCCAATGACTTAGAGACTATGTTTAGGCGTTCCGGCATAGTTCATGAGTTGTTAGTTTGTCTCATGTGTTTTCCCCAAAGTCTGATAGCCTTTTCCCGAAGTTAGAGGGTCTTATACCTCTATGTATGGCTGGAATGTTTGATTTCTATGTATTGATTAGCTTATAGTTATTCCTAGCATGATAAATGGCTTGCTATTACATGTTTACGTCTGCTATTAACTAGTTTGCACTTGAAATCCCTTGTTTTTCACCAACTTATTGTTAGGACTCCACAACATCCATCTTATGGATGTGCCACCCCATCTGTGCTGAGAGAGCTAGGATCGTCCGTATGGAAGAGTACCTTGCGACAGGTGCAAAGGTCTCCTCATAATCGATCCCCTCTATCTGTGAGAAGCCTCGGGCAACAAATCTTGCCTTGTACTTCTCCATGATCCGTCTGGCCCAGGCTACTTCACTGCTGGAATCCATCTCAAACCCACCACCTAATTTCCCTTCAGCCTTGGGACAACCTCCATGCCTTTGTTCATGACATCCAGATCATACTCTTCCACCATGGCATCTACCCATGCGAGGTCCTCCACAGCTTCCTCGAAAGAGGATGGCTCTGTCACGACACATTTTCTCACAAGAGCCATGTATCCAGTGTACCGGTCCGGTGACTGTCTCTGTCTGCGCTGTGCTGTAGGTGGTCCTACAACCTTCTTTGCATCTTGAGCCAGTCGCTCAGCTTCTGTAGTGCGCTTCCGCCCTCTGATGGTTGGCGCTACATGAGTGGTCTCTTCCACTCCATGAACTTCCTCTTGTGGCTGATCCACATCCTGAAGCTCATCCTTAGGAACTAATAGCTCCTCATTTGCATGCAAGTGTGGCTCCCTCTCAAGCGAAAACTTCATGGCTTTCTCCTCCTGAAATTTGATATCCCGTCGCACAACAGTCTTGCGACTATCTGGAAAATACAAACGATAGTTGTGGGTTGTATCAGTGTACCCCACAAATATCCCAACCTCTGCGGTCGGCTCCAGCTTCTTGCTGGCATCCTTCGTCACATGAATGTAAACAGGTGAACCAAAAATCCTCAAATGGGAAATATCAGGCTTCTTACCAGAAAACGCCTCCTCGGGGGTACTCATGCCAAGTATCTTGTGAGGACAACGGTTTTGCACATATACTGCAGTATTTCATGCCTCCGCCCACAGAGAGGCTGAAGGGTAGGCTGATCTAGTACAACATATTGTCTGACTTTGATCATTATGTTCTTCAGCTCATTGCTAGCCCGTTTCTTTGTCTCGGTTATGAGGTGCTATGAGCTCTCTCAGAATTCCTTCTACATGCAAAATTCATGAACTAGGCAAAGATGAATTCACCATTAATACCGGCCTTCCGCCTTTGATTCCTTCTAAACCGGCCTTGTGAACTCATAGAACTTTGAGTATGTCTCACTCTTCTTGCATGAAGAAGATCCAACACTAGAGAAAAATCATCAACAAATATCACATGATACCTATGCTTTGCTGTCGAAGCTACTGAGAAAGGTCCACACACGTCTATCTGAATTCTCTCAAGGATCATCATGGTGCGACTATCCTTCTCGTGAAAGGTGGATTTCACAAATTTTCCCAAGGTACACCCCTTGCACTGATCTGACTGTGCGCAAGAGTGCCCTTAGGAAGCCTAGTAGAAATCTGCTGCAGTATCTTCAAAGCTCCATGGTGAAGGTGGCCCAATCTCCGGTGCCACAGCTCGCCATCATCCCGGTTCACCACTCCTTCTGCCTTGCATGCCATTGTTGCGCATCCATCCACTTGCAAATGATAAATGTTCTTGAATCGAACCCCTATCTTCCGAGTTTCTCCAGTTGTCTTACTGCGCAGGAAAGCCTTTCCTTCGCTGAAGACAACATCGTACCCCTTGTCTTCTAACATCGCCACAGAGATCAGATTCTTCTTCAATCTTGGAACATGCATCACTTCCTTCAATACAAAGGGTTTACCAGACTCCCTCTCAAAGGAAATGGTATCGATACCGGTCGCACTGTATCTACCATCATCACCCATCTCGATGTGCACTCCAAGATCTTTCTCATCCAGATCTGAAAATAGATCTCGATCTCCAGTCATGTGAAAAGACACACCACTATCCAAGAACCATACTGATCCCATCACCCTTGAGACCAATCATGCGATCAGCGAAAAATCCAGCTCAAACTGCGAGGCTAAGGCCTCTCCAGCTGCATATCCAACAGCCTGCTTATTTTTCTTCTTTTTTGGACAATTTGTGGCATAATGTTCGTGTTGGTGACAGTGAAAACACTTCACCTTTGACATTACTTCTTCTTGCCTTTTGCACCGAAATGAGAAGCTTTGTTGCTCTTCCCCTTCTTTGCTTTGGTAGCCAAAGCGCAATTTTCTTCATCAGATGCCTTTGATGAAGATCCGTCTCTGGTACTCCGCCTTATCTCCTCTTGCACAAGATCCGACCAAAGTCGCTCCCATCTTGGAAATTTCTCCCGACCATTGACAGAATCCTGATAGGAATGCCAACTCTTCGGAAGACCAAGGAGAGCCACCAATTCCTCATCATCAACGATCACCCCCACACTTCCCGACTCATCACCGCATTGGATGAACTTCGTGAGGTACTTGGGCATACTGTCGCCTTTCTCTATCTTTATGTGTCTGAGTTTATCCTTGAGCGCCAACTTCCGCTGGTCGCTCTTGCTTTGGAATAAATATGTCAACGCTTTCCACATCAAGTATGGAGAAGCTTTTCCATGCATGCTAGATACAATGTGATCCTTCACGCCCTCCAACAGAATCCTTTGACATTTTTACATCTTCTTTTTCCAAGCCTCAACTTGAGCAGCATCAGTAGGCTTTGGGACCTCAGCCTCTATGAACTCCTTCAGCCTGTTATCATACAATATCGCCTCCATCATGTCCTTCCATGCAACATAATTCGAGCTGCCCTCAAGGGAATACTCCAGTCGCAATCCGTTGAAATACATTTTTACTTCGACACCAAGAAAACTGCTACAAATTCGAATTCCAAATTCTGCTGCAAATTCGAATTCCACCAGCTCAAAACTCAACCGCTTCTGATCTGTGAGAAAAAAGTATTTCTAGCATAGAGATAGACTGTAGGGGCATTTACTGGATATATCACCTTTCAGAGAAAGGATGGATCCAGAGGCTACCTGGCCCGCTTACAGACTCTGTCTACCGAAATAAATTGTAATCACTGTAATAGATCCGATGATCAATTCTCGCTCCAATACCATGTAGAAATTTGAATAATAGCTGAATTATTCACCGAGATTATCCTAATTACACACAATTTAAGATTCATGCATAATACATAACCTCTTCTACAATTGATCATCAATATGCGGAAATAGAAGCAGTCGCATGTGCACATTAAAACATAATCAAGCACACATATCAACACAGTATGTAATGGGGAAATCATACAGCTGAAAACCCCCAACTATCTGTATATTATAATTATAGAGAACATGTAACAATACATAGCACAAAGCTCTCACAGCTCTCAGCACTATCTCACATGCTACACACAAACTAGCTCAGATATAGAACAAGTCACAAGTTCAAATCTTCTCCACAAGTTTGCCTGCCTCTACTGCACAATCCAAGATGAGTAATGATTGAGATCCAAGTTCGAATTCCCTAGCTTGTACTACACAATCCTCATTGGCAATCTCCATCAATGTGTGTGCAAATCTCATGCACAACCATGGTCACAACTGATAGTCACACTCACCCTTTCGCCCACCTCTAACACTGGTCTCCACTGAACTGTCCATGCATTGCAGTTAACTGATGTGTTCTTTGGTTGATTTATGAGTTAATAATTAGTGAATTAATTAATAATTAATTCATACCACTCATCACTAGTGTATTTTTTAGTTAGACTAAATACAACTAGTTCAACTAAGTTAAACTGAACACAACTCCACCAACTGTCTCATCAACTCCACCAAACTCTGCCACATGAGTTCTAACTGAAGTCAACCATGCAATAGCTCAACTAACCCCTAGGAATAGTGTAATTCCTTCTTTCAGCTTCATGTGCCACATCCAAGCATCAAACTGAAGTGCTTCAAGAGGATAAGATAATGTTTATAGTCTAAATATTATTAAGGGTAATAATATTTGACTGTTCTATTTTTAGCCCGGCAGTCTAAAAATAGGTTCCGCCCAATGTCTAAAAATAGAGGTCCATCTATTTTTACCAACTCGACCAATCATCCATAAATAGCATCCTGCAATTCATAGACCATGATCCCTATGTCTAAAAATAGACATAGTCTAAAAATAGACTTTGCGCCAAAAATAGCCTGCGGGCCCACTTAGTGAAGGCGACTTCTTTTCACTAAGCTCCATCATCTTGTTGCATTTTCAAAAAAGGCTATATCCTAGAGTTTCAAGTTTGTCTGTGGTTACCTCTAGTGTTCTTTGACTAAAAACCAAAAAACTCACAACTTTATAATTACTAGAGTGATAACAATACCTATAGGCATGTGGAAATAGAAACCAGGGATTGGATCCCTGAAGTAAGTAGTCCAATCGAGGTTCAAACGTCATCCAATATGTATATAGTTAACTTAGACTAGCACATGAAAACTCTAATGGGAAAGGTGCTCACTGACAAAGTTGACATGCAATAGGAGTTGATAATTTGGAGGGATTAAATAATGGAGAAGGTAGAAAATATGGACCGAAAAATCAGAAGGCTATAAAAGGCTTTGGAAAATTATGATAATTCCTCCTCCCCTGATGATGAAAGTAAATGAAAACCACCAATTTAGGTGAATCCCCCTCTTGAAATATGATCAAGCAAGTTTATGAACTAAAGAAGAGCACAACCCAAGGAGATAAAATTTTAGTATTTTATATTTTCTTTTAGTTTATGTTTGGAAAGACAAAATGATTATCCATGGCACTATTAATAGGAAAAATTTGAATTTGTGTTACTAGTTTGGTTTCGGGCTTAGTGGCAGAACAATAACAGGAAAAATTTTGTTATGTATATTTTCAAAGTAGTAATATAAAATATGTTACTTCAAAAAAAAAGGACATTAGATGCTTGCTAAATAGAGAGGAAAATACATATATTTTTATTATGTACTATGTGTAAATTTGTGATACAGGAGCATCTGGACTTAGCCAACAATGTGATAATATGTTCACATGTTGTGGCTAACATGAGGTGGATAAACATTGGTCATCCATATTTTACTTATTTTTAAATGAGAGAAGTTAGTCTGTTTGGGTTTGCTAAATTAATTAGGAATAAAATAGAAATTGGTTTCTCCTTGTGAGGAGATCAAGCCAAGTAGGATAAGAGCTTAGAAATAGGGTAGCATTTGTTTGTTAAGAGTGGTTCAAACAGAAATCTATTTAGAGACGAGAAGGAATGATTTAGGTAGAAATATATATGTATGAGATAGAGGGAGCAAAGGGTGAAAAAGGTGTGGAATAGGTGTGCGAGAAGAGTGAGAGGGGGAAAGCAGAGAGCAGAAATAATTGTAAAAACCACTCGTTCAAGGGCTTGGCTCTGTAATTACATTTATTATTAAATTCCAAGTGTTTTGTATTTTTGATAAGACTCTCTGTTTTAAACTATCTATTTTATTTCCTTGTTGAATCACATATGTATTAATCACACAGTAGGAAGGAGAATCGGATTTGCAGGCGCAATAAGGACCATATATCCAACACCGATCCACGACGAGAGATCAAATTGCAGTTGGAGGACATTTCTTATGAGAAATAATAGTGTTTATAGTTAATATTTTTGCAAGTTAAACTATTTCACTTGCAATATGAAGTGAGTTGGCGGAGATATAAATTGGACTGTCAAATCCAGCAAAGGACCAAAGGTGGAGATCGCATCACATGGGAAGCGACTTCACAAATTGCAACATTTAGAAGTTAAAGTTAAGTTTGTGGCAAAATAAACTAAATTAGTTGCGATGTGAAGTGGAGACGACACGTGTCGACACAACGCAACATCGCAAATCATATGAAGTAAGTTTCAGTGTTAAAGTTAAATTGTAAATGCGGTGAAGTGCGATCGATGGTGAGTGGTCAGAAGTGTTTTGGGACCGCCGGAAATAAGTTCTACGTATATGGTTTGTTTCAGGTTTATGTGTGTGTTTAAAAAGCGTTGTTGATTGCTTCATGTATGTATGTTTGTGAATCTTCAAAAGAGTGAAATCCGTTGCGAATAAAGAGTCATATGAACCCATAAACTATAGAGTTCCATGCGTACTCTGAGAATTCTACAGCCTGTCTACATCATTTGGTATCAGAATAGACTTGATTTCTGTTCTTGAAGGTTGGAGAAAAGATGCCACCCAGGAGAGGAGCTATATAGATCATGGAAGGCCGGAAGAAAATGAAATTCTGCTGGATGAAATTCGCTATCTTCATACAAGATTGGAGACAATAGAGGTTGCTCAAAGGAGAGCACCTGAAGAAGGATATGTCAACATAGCAGGGGAAACTTTTGAGGAGTAAGAAGCGGTAGAAGACGAGGCAGCTAAAGTTTTCAAGATATTGGCAAAGGTTAGTGGGAAACTGAGAATGGAGAATCCTTCATATGAGGGGAACCTTAATGTGGATGAGCTGATTGATTGGATTAGTCCAATGGATAAGTATTTTGATTTGGAAGAGATCAAAGATAAGAAGAAGGTCAAGTATGCAGCTACCAGGTTGAAGGGACATGGATCTATATGGTGGGATGAATTACAAACATCCAGAGTTAGAAAGGGGAAGCCTAAGATGAAGCAGTGGGATAAAATGATAAGGAAGTTGAAGAATAAGTTTATGCCAAAGGACTATCAATTGAATTTTTTCAAGAAATTGCAGAATTTTAGGCAGAAAGGAATGACTGTCAAGGAGTATACAGAGGAGTTTTACAAGTTGAGAATTAGAGCAGTACATGTTGAAGATGATATGGAGAAAGTAGCTAGATACATAAATGGCTTAAGGTATGACATATATGATGAAATCAGTTTGCTGATTCTGAAGACAATTAAGGATGTCTATCAAGCAGCTTTGAAGGCAGAGGAGAAAATGTTGAGTCAACAAAGTTAGAGGAATAGAGGTAAAATTCCAGCAAGAGGACGAGGAAATTTTAGAGCAAGATTTTAATACTCTCAGAATGAAACAGGAGGTTCGAGTAGCAAACTACCACAAATATGAGACTTTGGTAGAGGAATATTTTCACCTAGAGGTAGAGGCTGAGGAAGATAGATTCGATGCTACACATGTGGAGAATGGGGAAACGGATCATAGGATTGTCCTCATAATAAACCAGAAAATCAGCGGAATGTGAATGTAGCTGAAGAAAAGGAAGAAAACCCTCAGGTCACAGGAAAAGAAGAAACACCTGAGGCAGGAGAGTCTTTATTACTCAAAAGAGTATTACTTAAAGTAGAGAAGGAAGAAAATGATCCAACACAGAGTAAGAGTCTATTCAGGATTGTATGCAAATGTAAAGAAAAGTGTTGCAAAGTTGTGATTTATAGTGGAAGCACTGATAATCTTGTTTCCACAAAGGTGGTTGAGAAATTTGGGTTGAGTAAGGTGGTACACCCTACTCCTTACAGAGTGTCATGGCTATAGAAGGGACATCAGATTTTGGTGATAGAACAATGCAAAGTAGAGATACATATTAGTACATATAAATATGTCATATTGTGTGATGTGATGCCAATGGAAGTGTGCCATTTATTGTTGGGAAGACCTTGGAAATTTGACAGAAAATCCATTCATGATGGAAAAAGGAATACCTACACCATAGATAAGGATGACAAGAAGCACGCATTGCTACCTTTGAAGGATGAAGTAGATAAAGGAACAACCGAGAATAATGTTATGATGATTAGTGGAAAGGAGTTGTTGCAAGAAGTCAAAAGGGAGAAAGAAATGCATTTTTCTGTTGTGGGTAAGCCCAAGGTAATTCTGACTTATACTAATTTAGACAATCTACCTGTGGAAATTAAATATTTGTTAGATGGTTATGCTGATATAGTTGTTGATGAATTACCAAGTAAATTTCCACCAATCAGAAGTATCAATCATACATAGATTTAATACTTGGTGCAATTTTACCAAACAAAGCAACATATAGAATGACCCCTTGAGAGAATGAAGAAATTGGAAGACAGGAATAGGAGCTATTAGATAAAGGACTAATCAAATAAATTCTTAGTCCTTGTGCAATACTAGCCGTGCTTATTCCAAAGAAAGGAGGTGAGTGGCGCATGTGTACCGATTCCAGAGCCATTAAGAAGATCACTATCACGTATAGATTTCCATTGCCACGCATAGATGATTTGATGGATTGTTTAAGTGGGTAAAAGTATTTTACTAAAATAGATCTGAAGAGTGGATACCATCAAATAAGGATTACAGAAGGTGATGAATGGAAGACTGCTTTTAAGACCAACAGTTGATTGTATGAATGGTTAGTGATGCCTTTTGGGCTCACTAATGCACCAAGCACATTTATGATACTAATGAACGAGGTTTTGAAAGAGTATGTAGGAAATTTTGTGATAGTATGTCTTGATGACATTTTTATTTCCAGTCAGAGAAGGAGGAGCATTTAGAGCATGTCAAGATGGTGTTAAGTACTTTGAAAAAGGATAAGTTGCTCATAAATTTGAAGAAGTGTAGTTTCATGCAAAAGGAGCTCATTTACTTGGGATTTATAGTCTTAGAGGAAGGCTTGAAGATGGACCCAGAAAAGATTCAGGTAATACTGGATTGGCCAACTCCGAGAAGTATATTTGAGGTAAGGAGTTTTCATGGTCTTGCAAGTTTTTACAAAACTTTTATAAGAGATTTCAGTCAGATCTGTGCACCAATAATTGAAACTATAAAGGAGAGAAACCAGCCATTCAACTAGACAGAAGTAGCATATCGAAATTTTGAGTTGTTGAAGAAGAAGATCACTGAAAGACCTGTTTTGGCCTTCCCAAATTTTGATAAAATATTCCAAGTTGAGACTGATGCTAGTGGGATAGCAACTGGAGTTGTCTTGAGTCAGGAGCAGAGACCGATAACTTATTTTTAAGTGAAATTTAAATGAGACCAAGAAGAAGTATTCATCCTATGATAAGGAGTTCTATGCTATTGTGCAGGATTTAAAGAAATGGAAGAATTATTTTTTTTCCGAAGGAATTTGTGTTGTATTCAGATAACCATGCATTGCAGTTCATAAAAAATCAATCGAAGTTGAACCAAAATCATGCAAAATGGGTGGAGTTTTTGCAGAGTTTTACCTTTGTAATAAAAAATAAAAGTGGTAAGTCAAACAAAGTAGCAAATTCTTTAAGTAGAGTAAATCTGATTATACAAGAATTTAAAATTGGCATTTTGGGGTTTGAAGAGATGATTGACATGTATGAGGAAGACATAGAGTTGAAAGAAATATATGCAACTATTAAGAATCAGTGATTCATAATAGAAGCCAGTCGTTAGATTACTTGATCCAAGGAGGATTGTTGTTCAAGAATAATAAGCTATGTATACCTAATTTCTCCATGAGGGAGAATCTGATTAAGGAAAAACATAGTGGAGGATTGTTTGGACACTTTGAACAGGATAAAACATTTGCTCAAGTAATTTATTTTTATTATTGGCCTAAAATGCAAACTAATATCAAAAAGTTTGTTGAGAAGTGTAGGATTTGTCAACATGCCAAAGGAAGAAGCCAAAACACAGGTTTGTATTAGCCATTTCCAATACCCAATAGACTTTGGGATGCTGTCAGCATGGATTTTGTTTTAGGATTGCCAAAGACTCAAAGATGACATGATTCTATCTATGTTTTTGTAGATAGATTTTCTAAAATGGCACATTTTATTGCTTGTAAGAAAACTAGTGATGCAACTCACATTGCGAATTTGTTTTTCTTTGAAGTTGTAAGATTGCATGGATTGCCTATGAGTATTGTTTCAGACAAGGATACGAAGTTCGTAGGACACTTCTAGAGGAATCTATGAAAGAAGCTGGATACATAACTCAGTTTCATTTCAGCCTATCATACTCAGATGGAGGGACAAACTAAAGTGGTGAATAGGAGCTTGGGAAACATATTGAGTTTGGTTTACCAAAATCCAAAGAAATGGGACTTAGCCCTTGCTCAAGCTGAATTTGCCTATAATGATACTCCTAATCAAAGTACTCGAATGAGTCCATTTTAGATTGTTTTTGGGATACATCCAAGAGGGGTGTATGAACTTAGAGATTTTAGCAAACAAGAGACAAGGAGTGCTAAAGCTGAAGAATTTGTAGAACAGACACAGAGGTTGCAGTAATATGTCAAGCATAGCTTACAAAAGAAAACCCAAAAGTATAAACAAAGATCTGAAATGAAGAAGACTGAAAGTGACTTTCAAGTAGATGATTTAGTCGTGGTACCTAAGGAAGGAAAGGTTTCTAGTAGTGACTTATAACAAATTAAATGTAGAAATTTAATACAAAATACATTTATTACCTGGATTCTCCTGATCTAACAATTATATGCCACTGTTAAATACAGAATCACATTTACAAATCTTTGCAGAATTTAAAACACAATCTCCAATCACAATATCATGAAGAAAGATCAATCACACATAACACAGATAATTTTACCGGGAAAGCATAAAGCTAAAACCCCACAATCATATATTATGTATATATCATGGATCATGAAACAATCTCATACAAAGCTCCAATCCAAGAGCTCTCAGTACATCATACAATTATGTCACACTGTCATACAAAAATTGGCAAGTTCCTTAGCCAATTTACTGTCTCCAGACAAACTGCCTCCACTGTGCAATCCCTGATGGTAAATAACCCTTGAATGAATGATGCTTTCTTGTCTTGACTGTACAATCCTCATAGTAACATCCAATGTGTGTGTGGTTGCATGTGTGCAACCGATAATGTCACAACTCATAGTCAATCTGTCCCTTTCACCTACATCTCAACTAGGTCTCCAATGGATCCGACATGCATGTAGTTAATAGTAGTAAATCTTCAGTTGCATGTGAGGCCATTGATTTTGAATTAATTAGTAATTAATTCACTCGATATCTCGCTAGTTTATCTTAAATTACAACTAGCACAACTGATTTTAACTCACTTAACTGAGTTAAATTACTTTACAACTTTCATAACTACACTTCCAACTCTATTACAACTTTGAATCACTCAGTTATAGCTAATTCTGCTTGCATGTCCCACCAACCAACCACTCAACTCGAAATTCCTATAGCTAACTGATTTTCCACTTCAGTTAACTATTTCCAAGTGCTCATTGAGAATAGATTATTGTTTATTGTCCAACTAATATTAAGGGATAATAATAGTCGACATGCATCTATAAATAGACATGCAATCTATAAACAGAACTTGCACATACATCTATAAATAAACCTCATCTATAAATAGAATTTTCTCACACATCTATAAATATACATCCACCTAAAAATAGCCTATGTGGGCCCCACCTAGTGTAGGTGCTTAATTTTCACTAGGATCATGGATGTTGTTTCCAGATACCAATTTGACTCTTTCTTGTTGCAAAATTCAACACTCCCTCTCAACAAGAAAGGAATGTCTTTGCATGCGACATGCAACTCCATGCATGCAACATGCAACTCGATGCATGCACCATGCAACTCCATGCATGCGCCCTGCAACCTTTGCATGCAACATTTCCAAAACTGAATAGCCTCCAAACAACCGAATCAGTATAATGAATATGTCATCAAAGTCTTCTAACTTCTTCTGGTACCAACTACAAATGCCTTCTGGATCCACTACACTGTTGACCTCTGCATCCATGCACTCTGCACTTGCTGTCAACTCTGATCCGCTCTCTATTATTCGACACTGTCACTTTGATTTCATGTCCTCATGACATGTGACTGCATCAATCCAACTGATCCTACTACTGTTGCTCTGTGGGATCCTCGTAGCCAGGTTCGATTCATGAGATCCACGCCATCTCAATGAATCCTACCAAAAAATTTCTTCTTGGGGTTATTCATGCATGTCGCCCCACCTCTCACCTGGTGGTATAGCTGCATGCACTCCCTCCGCCCATCTGGCTCGAAATTTCTCTGCATGAGTGGTTGCTCCCACTCCATGATCCTCATCTTGTGGTTGCTCCACATCTTGAGGTTCACTCTTACTTGCATGAAAACCCAGCTCCCTCTCAAGGGTTAATTACATGGCTTTCTCACACTTCCCAATGGTAGGAAGCTCTGTAGAAATCCAATCTACATCAAGTCTATAGAGATTCTTAACTCGAATCCCAACCTTCTTGGATTTCCCTGTTGCTTTGTGTCGCAAGAAATCTTTTCCTTCACTAAAGACAACATCATAGCCGCTATCCTTTAACATTGTGCTGAGACTAATTTTTTCTTCAAACTTGGTACATGCATTACACCTTTTAAATGAAAGAGTTTACCTGATGCCCTCTAAAAGGTAATGGTACCAATGCCAGTCGCATTGTATCATCCATCGTTGCCCAAATCAATATGCATCTAGAGATCTTTCTCCTCCAAGTCAATAAAAAGTTTCTTATCTCCCGTCATGTGAAAGGAAGCACCATTATCCAAGTACCACCCCGATCCTAAAGCACTTGACACCATGCATGCGATCAATGAGAAGTCAAGCTCAAATTGCGAGGCAAGTGCCTCACTAGCTACAGCTCCAGCAGTCATCTTGTTATCCTTCTTTTGTGGATAATTTGTGGTAATATGTCCATGCTCGTGACAGTGAAAACACTTCACTTTGGACATGTTGTGATCCTTTCCATCTTCACCGGCCTCATATTTAGAATGGAATTTCTACCCCTTCCCCTTATTCACCTTGGTAGCCAAAGCACAATCCTCTTCATCATCATGCTTTGATGCAGAGCCATCTCTGGTGTTCCGCCTGAACTCCTGCACTAGATCTGACCACAGTCGTTCCAAATATGGCTATTTTTCCCGTCCATTGATAGAGTCTTCATAATTGTGCCAAATCTTAGGAAGTCCCAAGAGAGCCAAGCTCACTAAATAATCATCAACAACACTTATTCCTACACTCCCAAGCTCATCTCGACATTGGACAAACTTTGTTAAGTATATCGAAATAGTGTCGTTCTTTTCCATCTTGATCTTCCTGAGTTTATATTTGAGTGCCAATTTCCTATGGTCGATACTGCTTTGGAATAGATCCGTAAAATCCTTCCACATAGCATATGGTGTGCATTTCCCATGGAGGCTTGAGACAATGTGGTCTCGTACTCCCTCCAATAGGATCCTCCTCACCTTTTCCACTTTCTTTTTCCATGCATCAGGTAATGCAGCATCTGTTGAAGTAGGCTTAGGAACATCATTGTCAATGAATTCCTTCAAGCCATTATATTCAAGCATTGCCTCCATCCTATCCTTCCAAGAAATGTATTTCGAGTTGCACTCGAGTGCATACTCTAACCTCAAGCCATTGAAATCCATTTCAATCTTGAATCAGCTATAGCACCAAGAAAGCATTTCTGCAAATTCAAATTCTTTCCACCAACAAACTCATCTCCTGCTTCAAAATTGCAATCTCCTTTGCTTTGATACCATGTAGAAATTTAATACAAAATACATGTATTTCCTGGATTCTCCTAATCTAACAATTATATGCCACTGTTAAATACAAAATCACTTCTACAAATCTTTGCAGAATTTAAAACACAATCGCCAATCATAATATCATGAAGAAAGATCAATCACACATAACACAGATAATTTTACAGGGAAAGCATAAAGGTAAAAACCCCACTATCATATATTATGTATATGTCAAGGATCATGAAACAATATCATACAAAGCTCCAATCCAAGAGCTCTCAGTACATCATACAATTGTGTCACACTGTCATACAAAAATTGGCAAGTTCCTTAGCCAATTTATTGTCTCCAGAAAGCTTGCCTCCACTGTGCAATCCCCGATGATAAAGAACCCTTGAATGAATGATGCTTTCCTGTCTTGACTGCGCAATCCTCATAGGCACATCCATTGTGTGTATGGTTGTGTGTGTGCATCCGATAATGTCACAACTAATAGTCAATGTATCCCTTTCACCTACATCTCAACTGGGTCTCCACTGGATCTGACATGCATGTAGTTAATAGTAATAAATATTCAATTGCATGTGAGGCCACTGATTGTGAATTAATTAGTAATTAATTCACTTGATCTCTCACTAGTGTATCTTCAGTTACAACTAGCACAACTAAGTTTAACTCACTTAACTGAGTTAAACTACTTTACAACTTTCATAACTACATTTCCAACTTTGTTACAACTTTGAATCATTCAGTTACAACTAAGTCCACTTGCATGTCCCACCAACCAACCATTCAACTTGAAATTCCTATAGATAACTGATTTTCCACTTCAATTAACTATTTCCAAGTGCTCATTGAGAATAGATTATTGTTTATTGTCCAACTAATATTAAGGAATAATAATAGTCGACATGCATCTATAAATAGACATGAAATCTATAAATAGAACTTGCACATACATCTATAAATAGACATAATCTATAAACATAATTTTCTCATGCATCTATAAATATACATCCACCTCAAAAATAGCCTGTGTGGGCCCCACCAAGTGTAGGTGCTTAATTTTCACTAGGATCATGGATGCTATTTTCGGATGCCAATTTCATTGTTTCTTGTTGCAAACTTCAACCTTAAAAATGAAAAATATAGGACCATGTAGAATTTTGAGGAAATTCTCTTCAAATGCATATGAGATTGAATTACCAGCAGGAATTGGAATATCACCCATATTTAATGTTGTAGATTTGTACCTATATAAAGGAACAAAGGAAGAGATACAAGAAGAATCTATAGAAGAGAAAGACCAGACTTTCAATTGTAAGGAATAGATGCCAAGGACAACAAAAAAAGAAGTGGAAGCAATTTTGGAGAAAATAGCAGCAAAGAAGACCAGAGGAAAAACCTACTATCAATATATAGTCAAATGGAAAGGACACCCTGTGGAAGATGCCAGTTGGATGACAACAGCAGAGTTACAGAAGTTTAGTATAGATCCTGAAGAATTGATGGATCAATATTTTCTTCCCCGGGGGTCTGATGCAGGAGCATCCGGACTTAGCCAAAAATGTGATTATATGTTCACATGTTGTGGCTAACATGAGGTGGACAAACATTGGTCATCCATATTTTACTTAATTTTAAATGAGATAAGTTAGTCTGTTTGGGTTTGCTAAATTAATTAGGAATAAAATAGCAATTGGTTTCTCCCTACAAGGAGATCAAGCCAAGTAGGATAAGATCTTAGAAATAGGGTATCATTTGTTTTTTAAGATATATATATATATATGAGATAGAGGGAGTAGAGGGCGAAAAAGGTGTGAAATAGGTGTGCGAGAAGAGTGAGAGAGGAGAAAGCAGAGAGCATAACTAATTGTAAAAACCAGTCGTTCAAGGGCTTGGCTCTGTAATTCGATTTATTATTAAATTCCAAGTGTTTTGTATTTTTGATCGAACTCTCTGTTTAAACTATCTGTTTGATTTCCCTGTTGAATCGCATATGTATTGATCGCACAGTAGGAAGGAGAATTGGATTTGCAAGCATAGTAAGGGCCATAGATCCAACACTGATCAACGGCGAGAGATCACATCGCAGTCGGAGGACATCGCACATCGCAAAGAATAGTGTTTACAGTTAAGTGTTTTGCAAGTTAAACTATTTTACTTGTGATGCGGAGTGAGTTAGCGAAGATATAACTTGGACTGTCGGATCCAGCAAAGGGCCAGCGGTGGAGATCGCAACGCACGGGAAGTGACTTCACAAATCGCAACATTTAGAATTTAAAGTTAAGGTTGTTGCAAAATAAACTAAATTGGTTGCGATGCAAAGTGGCGAGGACACACGTCAACACAACACAACATTGCAAATCGTAGGAAATAAGTTTTAGCATTAAAGTTAAATTATAAATGCGACGAAGTGTGATCGACGGTGATTGGTCAAGAGTGTTGTTGGACTGCCGGTAAGAAGTTCTGTGTATATGGTTTGTTTTGGGTTTATGTGTGTCTGTTTAAAAAGCGTTGTTGATTCTTTCACGTATGTATGTTTGTGAATCTACAAAAGAGTGAAATCTGCTGCGAATAAAGAATCATACGAAGCCATAAACTATACAGTTCCGTGCATACTCTAAGAATTCTGCAGCTTGTCTGCATCAAGTTGTGAACATAAGAAATAATTAGGGAAGGATAGTTCAAATTTCTTTAAATTAGCTTTAAATAGTTTTTTATTTCTAGTAATGCTAGTGGATTATCCTTTTTTAGGAAATTAACCAAATGAAATTTCTTTTGAGATATACAGATATAATTTTTTTATTCTTAGTAATAAAATTATTACCTCCCCTCATCTCATAGGGATTTGAATTGGTGGTGAATGGGTGTATTGTTAAGACACTCCCCGCGAAATGTCACCAGTTAAAATCTGCATGTGGGTTAGCCGACAAACAAAAAAATCATTGCTAACTTTAACACAGTCGTCTTTTCATGGGATGATCGAGTGGTTGGTACAATGAGATGTTATCCCATCCACCCAATTTCAAATCCCATGGGGGGACATCTTTGGACTATTGTGATAAGGCTCAAGGAGTAGGTTCACCCACCTTTGTGGAGTCTCAGCTCTTGCGAAGTCATAAATTCTTGGTATATCTGGCTTACGGCCAGTTGGATATGCCCTTGGTGTTATAATAGAAGCCACTAGGTTTGATCTTG
The DNA here is from genome assembly GCA_034641835.2 of Pinus albicaulis. Taxonomy (NCBI): domain Eukaryota; kingdom Viridiplantae; phylum Streptophyta; class Pinopsida; order Pinales; family Pinaceae; genus Pinus; species Pinus albicaulis. The sequence continues at coordinate 45,528 of JAXQQM020071032.1, read as the reverse complement.
TGCCTCGCCCAAGTTACTCCAACAAGCTGCAATTTACCATAATTAACAAAATAAAAAGAAATAAATAAAAATATTACCTCCCCTCCACAAATAAAATCACAATAACTAATGACTAATAAAATTTGTTATATAAAAGAAAAAATATCAAATGTAGACATGAATAAAAGTATTTTATATATATATATATATATATATATATATATATATATGAAATTTACTTTAAAATAGTGTTACAAATAAAGCCTTCTTTTTATTTATGTACATTTATTCGTCTAAGTCACGAACCACATTAAGTGGTTCGAATTGCGTCGAATTTAAAAAATAGAATGTGATTTGTCAAAAAAATTATCTTAAAAACATTATGAATCACAAAAGTAAGAAATTTAAAGTTTCGAATTGAATTTTTTTAAATAAAATAAAAATCTAATCAACTAAATTTATTTTAAACAATAAAAAATATATAACAAAAATATAATTCTTAAAAAAAATATACACAATTTTTTCCTTATTTAATTAAAATTCAAAATAAATATAATTTTGAACATAAAATTTATTATAAAATATAATAAAAAATATTAATTAATATTTATATAATTATATTTTTATTCTATTTTTAATAATAAATGTTTTATATAATAATTTACCCACCACCAAAATAATAATAATTTATTGTTTAAGTGGTAAAATTAATATTCAGGCCTTATGGAATTCATCTCTTTTAAAAAGTGAACATAATATTTCTTCTCAAAAATTATTATTTGTAAAAAATAGGACTTTTACAATCAACGGTCGAGGCTCGAGAAGTCTATTGTGTTGGGAAGTCTTTCGAAAAAGATTGCCTCTCCTTTTTTTTAAGTACCCTCTCTCCTTTTTTAATGGTGGGCACACTCTCAGAGGTGGGGCTTTTTATTTAAGTTAATATTTTTAATTAAACAACACTTTAAATTTATTTGGTACCTCCAAGTGGAAGTTATTCTCCATGGGCCACCAAGGATTTCGTTTAACACCAATACCTTGCCACCTAAATTGCAACATTGACCAAGTCATTCAACTATATGTCACTGGATTAGAAAAACTTACACTAACATAAAAACCACTCAAATATATGTCAGTGGATTAGAAACCCTAGGGTTACGCTGAAAAAAAGGACACAACCCTGGGTACCCTTCACTACTATGTTAGTGGATTAGAAAAATCGTTATAGTATGTATAAAAAAGTTATCTTTTGCATTCCATTTATTGGCTTAGGAGAACATTCTAAATATGCTTTAGAACGTTGATCAGAAAACATAGGACGCCCGTTGACACAACCTCTAGAGATATGTCAGTAATAACCTCCAAGGATTCTCCTGCTAACACAACCTCTATAGATATGTCAGTGATACCCTTTACGCTTAGTGATACCCTCCTAAAGATATGGCATATGTCAGTGGTACCCTCCAAGGATATGTCAATGGACACTGATAACCTTTAGGCATGTGTCAGTGATACCCTCCAAGGGATATGTCAGTGGACCAGAAAACCTTGTTTTTATCGAAATTTAGAAATTATATATCACTAAACATTGTATACATCAAAAGGAGATGATGTCATCAAACTCTATACACATAGAGATGAAAAATTCCAAAAGAGCTTCAACATAATATACTCCAAAGGGAGCTCTTCTTAGGGCCTCAAAAGGTAATAATCTCCATCTTAACTAAAATAATCAAACACCCTTACGAAGGAAAAGCCATCATCTTAAACAACATGAAAAGATGAGGTCATCCTAGCTCAATATGATTTAAAAGAAGATGGCCTACGTTTTTCAATGGCTATTGGGCACCCTTTTTCTACAAGAGGAAACTGGGCTATGGATGCACCTTGAAATACTTATTGAAACAATTATTTTTTAAATTTGAAAAGTTTCAATTAATTTTTAAATTGAGTTCATTCAAATTAATAAAGTTGTTCATTAATTTGATGTCTTATTAGCGAAAATATATCATTTTAAAGTTAGTGTATATTGAGTTATTACATAAAAATGATGTTGATTAATTTCAAAATACTTCATCAGCGTGTTAAAGTTATACACATTTCTAGAAAGGACTTACGTTTGAACATGACAAGAAAAAATAATGACCATGTTAATTTTAAGAGGATGAAAATAAAAAATAATGACCATATTAATTATAAGAAGAGATTGATCATGGTTATGAGGAGTTTCTTCCATTGGAGGATCGATATCATTTGACTCAATAGGGTGCCACCTATTAGTGGTAAGCTTTAGATGTTTTATAGGCTTTACATGAATTAAATTATATTGAACTTTTAGATTTTCTCTTTAGGAATATTGCTTGGTTGTAAACAATACAATGTAAATCCACATGATTTGGTCCATTTCTTAATTTATTATCTAGTATTTCTAAGAGATAAAAATAACTTGATTAGGGGCATATAAAACAAACAAAAAAATTGGTGTTATACTCACAAATATAATAGCTTTTGTGCAATAGTGATGTGTATGTATTGGTTTCTTATAGTACTAGTTTGCTTGCTAGCACATTCAAAGCATCTAAAAGGAGAAGTGCTCATAAGGATATTTGAGCAATAAGGATAGCCCATGTTTCATTTGATAGAAGAGATTCCTAAGTGAGTAAAAGACAAGGAGGAACCATTCATGCACAATTGTTGATTGATATTTGACCTGGACATTAAAGAAAAGAGATACAATCAATGAACTAATAGATCTCAAAGCAATTCTTCTATGTATCATTGGTTGGAGATAGAGCCAAAATTTGGGCATTTTTGTGATAGAGCCATGCCATGTATGTTTTTTTGGTGACTAACAACTAAGAAGTTGTAACTCAAAGACTAGAGTATTAGTACATTTCCCATTAGTTGTTATATGTAATCTATATAAATCTTACTTTGCACTTAGACTTTTATGAAGGATAGAGGCCTGATAGTCATTCCAAGAATAAAGTTGCATGTACAAGATAGGGTAACAAAGAACATATTTCAAATTATGCAAAGGATGTTGAGATTCAACAAGAAATTTCATCATCCACGCCTAATGTCGGACCAGGAGGTCCCAGCAACACCTACACTAGGGTGGGACCACAGGGCTAAATTTGCGGCATGTCTATTTTAGTTATCCCTTAATTAAGATGCACAATAAAATGTAATGTAATATCAAAATCACTTGTAATAGTTAACTGAGTGTGATAAACTCAGTTAACACATGAATTTCGAGTTGAGGGTAGTTGGTGAGGCATGCAGAGTAATTCTAGTTGTAACAGAGTTCGAAGTCCAGTGGTGCATTAGTTAATGCGGGTTGTAAAAAGTTTAACTCAGCTAAGTGATTTAAACTCAGTTGTGCTAGTTGTAAATGTTAGATACACTAGTGAGAGATCAAGTGAATTAAATATTATTTAATTCACAATCAGTGATCTCACATGCAACTGAGGAGTTACTATTATTAGCTGCATGCATATAAGTTCTAGTGGAGACCCAGTTGAGATCTCGGTGAAAGGGATGTTGACTATCATTTGTAGGAATATTGGGTTGCACCCAAAAACTTATTGGATTTCCCATGATACTCAGCGCAGTTAAGGAGGGAAAAATATCCTATTCTTTAGGGATTTCATTCCTCATGAATTGCGTGAGCAAGGCAGGATGTTAGGAGGGATGAAATTGGCTAAGTATTGGTCAGTTTTTGCTAAGGACAGTGTGAGACAGATAGCTGAGTGCTGGAGACTCTTGTGAGGAGAGGGAATTGTAATTGTTTCATGTGTCCATGCTGAATATACAATAGAAGATAGTGGGGTTTTGATCAAGCAAGCTTTCCCCGGGAAATTATCTATGTTATGGTTCGATTTGATCCTTTCTTTGCTTCATGTAACTAGTGAATGTGTTTAATTTTCGCAAGCAATTTGTAGAAGTGATTAAGTATCTAGCTTTAGTATATCATTAGACCGGTTTGAATCCATGATATACATATATGTTGTATAATTTCTACATGGTATCATAGAACAAGAAATTACTACAGTAAAGAAGAAGCTAAGTTTGTGACTGAATAGAATTCGAATTTGCAGAAAGACTTTCTTGGTGCTATAGATGATTCGGGGTCAAAATGTATTTCAATGGCTTGAGATTGGAGTATGCACTTGAGGGAAACTCTAACTATATTGCTTCGAAAGGAAGGATGGAGGAAGTACTCAAAGACAATGGCTTGAAGGAATTCATTGACAATGATGTTCCTAAACCCACTATGACAGATGCTGCAAATCTTAATGTTTGGAAAAAAGAAAGTTGCAAAAGCGAGGAGGATCTTATTGGAGGGAGTACGAGACCACATTTCCTCAAGTCTCCATGGTAAAGTGACACCATATGTTATGTGGAAAGCTTTGATGGATCTATATCAGAGCAGCAATGAGCATAGGAAATTGGCGTTGAAAGACAAGCTCAGGAAGATCAAGATGGAAAAGGGTGACACCATTCCAAAATATCTAACAAATTTTGTCCAATGTTGGGATGAGTTGGGGAGTGTTGTGTTGGAAATATTGTCATTGATGGCAAAGGAGTAGAAAGGAGCAGCACCAGAATTATCATTAAGGACAAAGGAGCAGATTAGCATCAACTGGAGTATAAAGGAGCTATAAGGAAAAGAAGGAAAAAGTATAGTGGAGGAGAAGAAAAGAGGAAGTGGAGCAGAAAAGTGCCAAAGGAACAACATTAGAGGCAAGGGAGTAAGGCAGAGGAGCAACAAAGAGGCATGGATCAACAACAGAATTATCATTAAGGCAAAGGAGTAGAGAGGAGCAGTAAAAAGGCAAGGAGCAATATTAGAAGCTTTTACAAGGAGAAAATGTAGCAAGTTTGGGTCAATTCGTGCACGAGTGGGCAGAGTCGTGAACGTGCTAAGACAAGTAACGAACACATTCATTAGTGGAAAAATTCGTGAACATGCAAGCATAGTCGGGCTAGTTTACGTTCAGAACAATGCACGAAGGCACAGGCAACACGTATATTTCTGCGGGCAAAGTTGGGTAAATTTCTATAAAAATACGTTCAGAACAGTGTTCGACAAAGATATTGCAAATCAAAATTGCAACAGAAGGCCTGATCGCATATCACAAATTGCATCGGAAGGAGTGTCACAAAACAACAAAGACACAGAAATTTCCAAATGCGAAGTGTGGGAGATGACGTGGCGATGATGTGGTAGTGAGTGATGATGTGGTAGATGACGTGGCAGATGACATGGACCTGACCCCACAAATCACAAATAAATATTAATATGCATGTTGTGATGGACGGTTAGAATCTTATCGTAGAAATAAAGGTTGAGAGATGGATGGTTAAGATCAAATCATAGTATTGAAGTGGAGGATGGATAGACAAGATCATGCCACACAGTGAAGTGGAGATTGATGATCGAGATCATATCGTGAACATAAACTAGGAGAAAGGATGATCCAGATTATATCGCATTCGGCCATAAGATTGTTAATGCACATCGCTATTGGTGATTTTTATATTTGTATGTTAAGTTATCACAAGTTAATTGTTTTGAGTTTCGATGCGATAAGAAGTGGGGCTTGCGATGTGATGCGATCACATATCGCATATGATAAGAGGAACCTTGTTATTACTATGAGATAAATATTGTGAAATGCGATAAGATTCAAAGCTAAAATCTAAAGGATTTAAAGTCTGGCTGTGGGACCCAATCACATATCGCACATTGCAAGCTCAGGAGGATAAGTGCTCAAGAATCATGTTAAAATTTCGAAATGCGAAATGCGATAAGAGTACCGGATGCGATGTGGTTTCAAAGAAAAACACTAAAGGATTTCAAATTCGAAGGTATAAGGTTTCTCTTTGAGAAATCGCATCGGGGTTTGGAAGAGATATGCATAACAAGAAACACATGAGAACATTGAAGTGTGAAGTGCGATAATGAAGCAGACACGATGCGGGTCAACATTGAAGCCTAAAGGATTTCAAGTCCGGGAGTATGGGTTTTCCCTTTGTTAAATCACATCAAAGAGCAAAGGAGGATTATAACGTAAAACAAAGGAAACGCCTAAATGCGATAAGTGACTGGATGTGATATCGTACAGAGGTAAATATTAATATATTTTAGGTCCAAGTTTAATGTGGTTACACTTGTTTACAAAGAAGTAAAACTGAACAGAGAGTTGACTCGAGTGTACAAAAAGGAAAGCCTGAATGCAAGAAAAGACTCAGGTAAGTAAAAAGACCCGACCTTGTACAGAACAGTGTTGTATGCGGTTCCGGCAGTGAGTTAAAAGGAAAGGTTAAACGCAAGAGGAGACTCGAGTAAGTGACCCGACACAGAGAAAAGGAGTAGGTGAAGGCTGAATGTTGTGGACATGAGAAGAAGAGGCAGAGTCAGGAAAAAGGTGCATATGGTGGCACTATTGGGAATACAACAGCTAGGTCGAGTTGGGCCAAAAAGACAGTTATGCAGAACTGGGTTGAATGTAACAAAAAAAACAGAAAAGACTCTGACAACAGCAGAAAATACAAATGCACAATGAGAAAAGAGCTGAGAGGGCTAAGTGAATATTGTTTTAAATGTAAATGTATTAATTAATTTTTTATTGTTTTTGATGCAAAGTAAAGTCTCCATAGGAATATTAAAAACTCCATGAGTGTTGTAATGATTATTTCCGATGTGATAATCTGAACTGAAGAATGAGGAATCAAATGGATGGAAGGCATAGGGTCAAGCCTGTTCACTTCATATTCCCTGTAGAATGCAAACAATAAGGGAGTTATTTGTATAAGAGATATAATATCAGTGTGGATATAAAGGTTAGAAAGCTGGAGAATGGAAGAGAGCAGAATGTAAGAGAGTTGCAGAAGGTGAGAGAGCAGAAGAATCAGGGAGAGATGATAGAGATGTTGTGCACATCAGGAGCTGATATGAAGTAGATATGAAGGCTTAAGAGGCAAAAGTGGAGGAGTATAATAGAGTTGGTATCCAGGTAAATCGGAATTTTAGTTTCATGTTGAGTAAGGGGATTGTAATCTTCTTTCAATTTGTAGCTTGATAAATTTCCAGTTGGAGCTGGGTGAGGTAGAAGCCTCCCGTAGGTTGTAGCCTACAGAAAATATCTGGGAGTTGGAGCTTCCTTGCAAGTTGTAGCTTGCAGAATTTGAGGTAGGAGCCTCCTCTGGGTTGTAGTGTGAAGAAAATACATGGAAGTTGGTGCTTCCGTTTCAAGTTGCAGCTTGATAAAATTCCAGTTGAGGTTGGGTGAGGTAGGAGCCTCCTGTGGGTTGTAGCCTGCAGAAAACATATGGGAGTTGGAGCTTCCTTGCAAGTTGTAGCTTGGAGAAATTGAGGTAGGAGCCTCATGTAGGTTGGAGCCTACAAAAAATCAGTTGTGAGAGGGAGTAGGAGCTTGCCTTTGCATCACAACAATAATAAGATGTGGCTTTCTCCCTTATGGGTTTCCACTTATATCTTTTGTCTATGTGCATGATGATTATGTGTTGATGTTTTTTTTTAATCTGCTTATTACTTGTTGCCCACACGTTAAGTTTGTTGATTAATTATGTATTAAGCTACTCATAAAATGAATTTTTTGAAGAGTTTAAAGAAAACAGGTTTAATTTCCATGAATGTACTAAAATGATTCACCCCCCCATCTCGATTTAGCTAAGGATTCATCAATTGGTATCAGAGCCAGTTCCTTCAGTATTAGTCTAACAACTGGAAGGAGGTCCTAAGTCCCCAATATGGTTAGTCTAGAAGAAAGATTTACAAATAAATCCCCTCTATTTACTGGCACAAATTATGCTTTCTGGAAAGTAAGAATGAGGACAAACTTAATGTCTCTAGGAATAGAAGTCTGGGTTGTTGTGGAAGAAAAGTATGCATCAAAGGTAACTGACACTGAGAAAGAAGCCAAACAAAATTTCATAGCTAATGCAAAAGCAATGAATGCACTCTTGAGTGGTCTGAGTGAGTTAGAATTTATCAAAGCAATGCACACTAAGACTTCCAAATAAATATGGGATACATTAGAAAATATTCATGAGGGGCATACAAAGGTGAAGATGGCCAAACTGCAAGCACATAGAACTTAGTTTGAAAACTTAAAAATGAATGAAGATGAAGATATATATGCATTCTTCTTAAGAGTTGTAGAAGTTGTGAATATCATGATAGGCCTAGGAGAAGAAATTAAAGAAAGTGTTGTAGTCCAGATAATATTGAGATACCATCCAGGTTTAATCCTAAGGTTTCTACCATAGAAGAAACAACAGACTGAGAAACCTTAACCAGAAACCAATTACTTGGGAACCTAAAAGCATATGAGATGAGACTTCCTAAAGGAAAGTCAAACACGAGGGAGGTTTCCTTTAAGGCAGACAAGTGCATAGAATAAAAGGAAGGTACATGCTCATGCTCTGATGAAGAAGAAGCCAAATTTGTCAGAATATTGGATAGAGGCATAGGTAAGTACAAAGATAAACTTCCATTTAAGTGTTTTAATTGTGGAAGAGTGGGGCACTATGCTTCAAAATGTCCTAATAAGATAACAGAGAATCATTCTAAAGGGAAAGAGAAAAGCAACTCCTATAATATGCAGAAAGGGAAGAAATTTAAGAGAATTTTTTTTTCACCGACAAGATAGTAGTGCATATGAAAGCTCAGATGAAGATGGAATCTCAGAATTCGCACTAATGGGTATGGATGATCTTGAATATGATCTCCTGGAATATGAAGAAGAAGGTGAGGTAGACTTTGAGGGGGATTTGGTGTGTGCCCTAAAGGAAATTGATAGACTCAAGCTCAAGACTAGAAAGCAAAAGGAAATCCTTCTGAAATATGTTAATGAAGAACCAAACTCTGAAGATTTTATTAAGTTGAATATTGAACTAGAAGAATTAAGGAAAATAGAAGACATTCTACTGCAGCAAATGAGAGAGAAAAGTTAGGAATGTGGAAGATTGGAAGAAGAGATGGTGAGTCTAAGGAAGGAATTGGAAAAGGCTCAAACTAATTTAGCAATAAACATTCAACTGTTAAAAGGTGTTGAAAAATTGGACAGGATATTGAATGCACAAAGATCTCCTCTTGTAAAGGTTGGGATAGGATATGAAGGAGAATATAGCAAGTCAAAGGCAGAGGATAAGAAATCTATTACTTTTTTGAAAGCTATAATAAAGGAAAATTATAACTCTCATCAATCTGATATTATTTCAGCTAGAAGACTGATAGAAGAAAGGAGAAGGTTGTGTAAGCAGCTCAAAGATGAGATTGCCTCCATGGAGAAATTAGAGAAGGAAGACATTGAAAGGCATGATGAAGTAGCTAAAAAAGGATCCACCGAAGCAGAAGCCAACAAGAACTTGATGTGTAATGAAACAAACAGAAACAAGTAGCAACATCAAGAGACAAAGAATGAGACGAAGAAGTAACCTGTTGCAAAAAGCTCAATTGTTCTTGAAGATCAATTGAACAAGTTTGAAAGATCTCAAAGGACTTTCTTTCCTCCTATGAAAAATATCACATGTTTCTATTGTCATAAACCAGGACATATTGCAGCACTTTGTAATACAAGGCATATCAATTTTAACCAGCAAAAGATGCAGCAAATGAGAAGACCCCATCAAGCAAGCAAATGGAAAAGACAATCTTTCACCAGGTATACAAATCATTTCCGTGGCTACTGTTATTCATGCAATGAATTTGGACATGTAGCAGCTCAATGTAAGACAAATAAAATCAATTTTAAACAGCAAAAGAAGCAGCAAATGAGAAGACTACCTCAAGAAAAAAAATGGAAAGGACGAACTTTCACCAGGTACATAAATCATTTCCAAGGCTATTGTTATTCATGCAATGAATTTGGACATAAATCTTTGAATGTAAACTATGTTTAAAAAGGAGCACAAAATGTTATACATTAGCTCAAATGTATCTAGGTAAAATAAGCTGATATGTATGCCACAAGCTTGGACACAAAGCAAATGACTGCAGGCTGCCATATACATTAAAGGACTCTAGACGGATGATGGAACCAAATCAAATCAGACCAAACTGTGAATCAAAAGGAGATGCATATATTATGAGGAACCCTAACAAAGCATGGAAGAAGAAGAAAAAGGGGGAGCATGTTACTTCAATAGCATAATGAATCCATCACAGTCTCAGGGGGAGCTGCTCTAGGAAGCAATGCAGATATCCAGTCAGTGATAGACAAGAAGCAACATCCCAGGGGGAGAGAAATTCATAAAAATTCCTCATAATAGTTGTCAAAGAAGAGCTTCTTGGAATAAGAACAACTAAAAGTTCAGGAAGGGAAAGGAAAATTCCTCTGGCAGAGAACTATAGAGGAAGAAGGACACCTGAAGAAATTAATAGCCAACAGGTTGATGGAAGAATAGAAAGCAACAAGCAACCATGGTGGTAAAGGGAAAACCAATCATTAACTTGGAAACTAAGAGGATTATTACACTGTATGTATCACTGCAAGTGTTGATAATGAAACCAAATTATTTTAAGAAGGATGAATATGAAAATTGTTATTATTACTATATCATTACAAATATCCATCCCAAGTGTTATTATTGGAGCAGTGGTATGATACAGGTCCTCGGGATCAGAATATTATGGTATGCATCATGGTGGTTGTATGGTAGAAAAGCGTCAAGGAAGTATTCCCACCGTTATTATCATTATAATATTTGTGGATTAAGTTCTGGTTGCTCTCATTAGTGTAAAGTATCTTCTAGTTGAAAATGCTAGAGAATGTCGAGCTGCATTATCAAAGCATGGAAAGGTCAGTAAAATGTCAAAGCATCATTATATTATGTCTGTTGATGTGTTATATTGAGTGTTGAAGAATCACGTTGTCTTGGATATGAATTTCTGCCTTTTCAAGTCAGTATTGATATAATTTCAAGGCCTCTTTCTTAAGTCATTCATAAGATTGTTGAATTCTGTTTGATGAAACTTCAAGTAGCCAAATTTAAGATGTTTCTCGAATAACATGGTGATAGAACAGTTGAAGTGTCTGAAGTATGATGGCTTAGTTGTGTTAATATTACTATTGAAGGTCACGAGTCTATTATTGATTCATCTGGAACTTACTTCAACAGAAAGGAATAACTGATATTTCACCATTGCAGAGAGTTGATCATTGAAATACATACCCACTTGTGTCATAAATAAAAGTGTATAGTTGATAGTAATATTTTCCAATGCATGGAATGTATCAAGCCTCAAGGGTTTTATGGTAAATATGTAACTATTCAATATTAAAGTCATTGGGCCTTTTAGATTGAAATATATTGTCTAATCTTACAATAAAGTGTAAGCTCTGTTTGAACTCATTTTTCACATCAACATCAAGGGATTTTGACTTGTATTGATTACATATTCATCATAAGTCTAGCACATATCACTATCATCAAGTAGCAAGGGACAAAAGAACAGAACCTTGTATGGCAACATTCCTTCCAACATTCTCATGAGTTATGATAGCATCATTTTGTTGTGTATATTCATTTAATAACAAAAGAACTGAATGAAGGATGCTTATACTAAACTCAAAGAGGAGCTGATTTAGGAAACACCCAAGAATTATTATTGGAGCGACATTGGTATTGGAGCAAGCATTACTGATGTGCCGAGCTTGCGTTGAAGTTGGGCATGTTTTGTTTTAGAGGTAAGTAGATAAATGAATGATAAAACTGTGAACATACTGTCTTTGAGACTTCGATTAAGTAAATTGGAAAGGTATTCTTGAAATGCATTGTGATAAAACAATTGATTGATCCCGCATCTCTGCTAGTACAAAAGGTTAGTGATTCCAGAATCAGATTATGTATATTGTTTATTTTTGTTAAGAACAATGGAGAGCTCAATGAAAATAACAAAGAGTATGAAGGGTATCGTAACTATGGTTGTCTGTGCGAGCCGAAGTGAAATTACCACATGGATTATCAATGGGTATCATATTATCTCATGGCCTTGGATGCATAAACACTTTTGGCATAAGTGTATACCACAGAGATTAGATATATCAAGATCTAACCATTAGTATTCCTTAAGAATGTGTTACACCTAAAAGTTATGTAACAGTGGTATGTGGGTGAATTTGAGAATCCTTTATAAGAAAGTATGAGCGGCTGGCCTATGAACCAAGTTCTGTGCAAATAAATCCTTGAATATGCAACGAAATCACTGTGTAATCTGGCAGTAAAGGTGAACTGTGGCTGCAAAATATATATTGGCATCATCATATTTGAACATATGTGTATTTCACATGTGTATTGCAGAAGAAGACATATTCCATATACAATATTCCTTAATAGATATGTATCTCAGATGAAGATCATAATATAGACTGAAGTATATTTGAAGCAGACTTTATATATTGTATGCAGCATTCTCAGTGTTTTAGTATTATTCCAATTATGCATTTCTGATTATATAAATTTTGGTACAGTTTGTTCTATGGAGTGCCCTTATCATCACTTTTAGCATTATACAAGTGCAAGGATTCTGTGCTTTGGGATGGTATCAGCTTAATGTGTATATACATACAAGTTCAATGATTCCCAAAGTGTTCTCCCAACAATGATTATACACCAAATGGAGCAGGAGTCACAACCAGGTATGTGGACAAAATGAAGAATTCTCATGCAGAACTATAATAAGGAAATGATGGAAAATACAATGGAAAAAGGTGTAACCCTTTGCCATTGATGTCAAAGGGGGAGGAAAAGCAAGCAGAGGAAGATATACACTTCTCACAATGAAAGGGGGAGGAAGTGTTGCCAACAATGCAAAAGGGGGAGACTGTTGGAAATATTTTCATTGATGGCAAAGGAGCAGAAAGGAGCAGCACTAGAATTATCATTAAGGACAAAGGAGCAGATCAGGATCAACTAGGGTATAAAGGAGCTATAAGTAAAAGAAGACAAAAGTACAGTGGAGGAGAAGAAAAGAGGAAGAGGAGGAGCATTAGAGGCAAAGGAGTAAGGCAAAGGAGAAGCAAAGAGGCATGGATCAACACTAGAATTATCATTAAGACAAAGGAGTAGAGAGGAGTAGTAAAAAGGCAAGGAGCAACATTAGAAGCTTTATCAAGGAGAAAAGGAAAAAATTTGGGCCGAGTCGTGCATGAGTGGGCAGAGTCATAATGAACGCGTTCAACTAGTTGAGAAAGTCATGAACACGTGGGTAGAGTCGGGCTAGTTTGTGTTCAGAATAGTGCACAAAGGCACATGCAGTTCTACGAGTAGAGTTGAGTGAATTTCAAGAAAAACATTTTTAGAACAGTGTTTGGCAGAGATATCGCAAATCCCAATCGCAACAGAAGTCCTGATTGCATATCGCAAATCATAGCTAAAGGAGTATCAAAAAACAACAGAGACACAGAAATTGCGAAATACGAAGTGCGGGATATGACGTGGCAGTGATGTGGCAATGATGTGGCAGTGATATGGCAAGTGACATGGCAGATGACATGGCAGATGACGTGGACCTGAACCCACAAATCACAAGTAAATATTAATATGCATGTTGAGATGGGCGGTCAGAATCTTATTGCAGAAATAAAGGTTGAGATATGGATGGTTAAGATCAAATCATAGTATTGAAGTGGAGGATCGATGGACAAGATCGTGTCGCAGAGTGAAGCAGAGATTGACACTGAAGATCATATCATGAACATAAAGTAGGAGAATAGAAGATGCAGATTATATCACATTCGGCCATAAGATTGTTAGCGCGCATCTCTATGGGTGATTTTTATATTTATATGTTAAGTTATCACAAGTTAATTTTTTTAAGTTGCGATGCGATAAGAAGTGGGGTTTGCGATGCAATGTGATCACATATCGCATATGATAAGAGGAACCTTGTCATTGCTATGAGATAAATCTTGCGAAATGCGATAAGAGTATCAAATGCAATAAGCTTCAAAGCTAAAATCTGAATGATTTAAAGTTCAGCTGTGGGACCCAATGACATATCGCACATTGTAAGCTCAGGAGGATAAGCGCTCAAGAATCATGTTAAAATGCCAAAGTGTGAAATGCGATAAGAGTACCAGATGCGATGTAGTTTCAAAGAAAAAGTTTAAATGATTTCAAATCCGAAGGTATAAGGTTTCCCTTTGAGAAATGGCATCGGGGTTTGGAAGAGATATGCATAACAAGAAACACATGAGAATGCCGAAGTGCGAAGTGCGATAATGAAGCGGATGTGAGGTAGGTAAATGTTGAAGCCTGAAGGATTTCAAGTCTGGGAGTATTGGTTTTCCATTTGTTAAATCACATCGGAGAGAAAATGAGGATTATAACGTAAAAGAAAGGAAACACCTAAATGCGATAAGTGACCAGACATGATATCATACAGAGGTAAATATTAAAATATTTCAGGTCCAAGTTTAATGTGGTTACGCTTGTTTACAAAGAAGTAAAACTGAATGGAGAGTTGACTCGGGTGTACAAAAAGGAAAGAATGAATGTAAGAAAATACTTGGGTAAGTAAAAATAACCAACCCCGTGCAGAACAGTGTTGTATTAGGTTGCGACAGTGAGTTAAAAGGAAAGGTTAAACGCAAGAGGAGACTCGGGTAAGTGACCCGACACAGAGCAAAGGAGCAGGTGAAGGCTGAACACTATGGGCACGAGCAAAAGAGGCAGAGTCAGGAAAAAGGAGCATATGGTGGCACTATTGGAAATACAACAACTGGGTTGAGTCGGGCCAAAAAGACAATTATGCATAACTGTGTTGAATGTAACAAAAGAAACAAAAAAGACTCTAACAGCAGCAGAAAAGACAAATGTGCAACAACCAAAAAAACTGAGAGGGTTGAGTGGATGTTGTTTTAAATGTAAATGTATTAATTAATTTTTTAGTGTTTGTGATGCAAAGGAAAGTCTCCATAAGAAAAGGAAAAAATCCACGAGTGTTGTAATGATTATTTCTGATGTAATAACCTGAACTGAAGGATGAGGAATTGAATGGGTGGAGGACATAGGGTCAATCCTGTTCACTTCGTATTCCCTATAGAATGAAAATATTCAGGGAGTTAGTTGTATAAGAGATGTAATATCAGTGTGGATGGAATGGTTAGAAAGCTACATAATGGAAGAGAGAGGAAGAATGTAAGAGAGCTACAGAAGGTGAGAGAGATGAAGAATCAGGGAGAGTTGATAGAGATGTTGTGCACATCAGAAGCTGATATGAAGTAGATATGAAGGCTGAAGAGGTAGAAGTGGAGAAGGAGTGTAACAGAGCTGATATCCAGGTCAATCGACATTTAAGTTTCATGTTGAGTGAGGGGATTGCAGTCTCCTTTCAAGTTGTAGCTTGATAAATTTCCAGTTGGAGATGGGTAAGGTAGAAGTCTCCTGTAGGTTGTAGCTTGCAGAAAATATTTGGGAGTTGGAGCTTCCTTGCAAGTTGTAGCTTGCATAAGTTGAGGTAGGAGCCTCCTCTTGTTTATAGCCTGTAGAAAATACATGGGAGTTGGTGCTTTCGTTTCAAGTAGCAGCTTTATAAAATTCTAGTTGGGGCTAGGTGAGGTAGGAGCCTCGTGTGGGTTGTAGCCTACAGAAAATATATGGGGGTTTGAGCTTCCTTGCAAGTTGTAGCTTGCATAAATTGAGGTATGAGCCTCCTATAGGTTGGAGCCTACAGAAAATCAATTGTGAGAGGGAGTAGGAGCTTTCATTTGCATCAAAACAATAATAATATGTGGTTTTATCCCTTGTGGGTTTCCACTTATATTTGTTGTCTATGTGCATGATGATTATTTGTTGATGTGTTGTTTTAATTTTCTTATTACTTGTTTCCCACACATCAATTTTTTTATTTCATTATGTATTAAGTTTCTCATAAAATGAAGTTGTTGAAGAGTTTAAAGAAAGAGGTTTAATATCCATGAATGTACTAAAATGATTCACCCTCGCCTCTTAGTTTAGCTAAGGGTTCATCACATTGGAATAAAATTCGCAGATGATGATTTGGTGAGCCTAGCTCTTCTGGGACTTCCCAGGAGTTGGCATAGTTATGAATACTCTGTCAATGGAAGGGAAAAATTTCGAGATTGGGAACGACTATGGTCAGATTTGGTGCAAGAGCAGTTTAGACAGAATACCAAAGATGGATCTTCATCTAAGCATGAGGATGAAGAAGATTGTGCTTTGGCTGGCAAGGCAAAGAAGGGGAAAGGGAAGAAATTTCATTCCAAATATGAGTCATTTAAAGATGGAAAGAAGCACGATATGTCCATAATGAAGTGTTTTCACTGTCATGAGCATCAACATTATGCCACAAAATGTCCACAAAATAAGAAGAACAAGAAGGCTTCAGGATCTGCAGCTGGTGAGGCTTTTGCCTCACAATTTGAGCTTGGATTCTCGCTCATTGCATGCATGGTGTCAAGTGCAATGGGTTCGATGTGGTACTTGGATAGTGGTGCTTCCTTTCACATGACGGGAGACAAGGAGCTTTTGAGTAGCTTGGAGGAGAAGGACTCCAAATGCATATCGAAATGGGGGATGATAGATGGTATAGTGCTACCAGGATTGGTACTATTACCTTTCAGAGACATTTAGGTAAAACCTTTCAATTAAAAGATGTAATGCATGTACCGGGCTTAAAGAGAAATTTGGTCTCAATTGCAATGTTGGAGGATAGAGACTATGATGTTGTTTTAAGTGAAGGTAAATATTTCATGTGAAAAAAAAAAACAGGACAAGCCAAGAAGATAGGGATTTTAGTTAAGGATATCTATAAATTGGATGTAGATGGTTGCACAAAAATGATGGGCAAGGCATAAAAAGTGGTGAGTCGGGATGAGGGTGAGTTATGGCATAGGTGATTGGGCCATCTACACCATGGAGCCTTGAAATTCATGTAGCAGATTTCTACAGGACTTCCAATGGGAACACTCACTCAGTTAGACACATGCAAGGGGTGTACCATTGGGAAGTATGTAAAGGCCACCTTTCATGAGAAGGAGAACCGAGCTTCGCAAATCCTTGAGAGAATCCACTCAGACATGTGTGGACCATTCTTTGTTGATTTGATAGAAAAACATAAGTACTATGTGATATTTGTTGATGAATTTTCTCGTAATTTTTGGATCTACTTCATGCAGAAGAAATATCAGACATTCTCAAAGTTTCTTGAGTTTAAAGAACTAGTGGAGAAAGACACGGGGAAGCAAGTGAAGGTTCTTAGGAGTGATAATGGTGGTGAATACATTTCTAAATATTTCAATAACTTCTGCAGCAAAGAAGGAATTCAAAGAGAACTGATAGCACCTCATAACCCACAGCAAAATGGGGTTTCTGAAAGAAAGAACAAAATGATTGTGGGTGCAGCACGAGTGATGTTGCATGATCAAAGCCTACCATTGCATTTGTGTGTGGAGGCATACAACATAGCGATACATGTGTAGAACCGTTGTCCTCATAGGATACTTGGAAGGATTACACCTGAAGATGCTTTTACTTGTAAGAAACCTGATGTTTCACATTTAAATATTTTTAGCTCATCTATTTATGTGCATGTGACCAAAGATGACATGAAGAAGCTGGAACCAATAGCTAAGGTTGGGATATTTGTGGGGTACACTGAAACTCCCCACAAATATTGAGTGTATTTTCCAAATATCATAATGACTTGTGCGACGTGATATAAAATTTGGTGAGGAGAAAGCCATGTGGTTGTCCCTTGAGAGGGAACTAGACTTGCATGCAGAGGAGGAACTGTTGGTTCCCAAGAATGAACCTCAAGATTTGGAAGAACCACATGTAGAGGATCATGGAGTGGAGGAAAACACTCATGCAGAGCCATCCATTATAAATGGAAGAAGGCACTCCACTGAAGCTAATAGATTGAGACTTGATGCTGCAGAGAATGTACGAGCCCCTACTTCACTGCGCAGACAAAGACAATCTTCTAATAGGTTTACTGGATACATGGATCTTATGAGAAAATGTATTGTGACTGGACCATCTTCCTTTGAGGAAGTAGTGCATAACTTGGGTTAATGCTATGGTAGGGGAGTATGACTCCATTGTCGAGAACAATGCATGGTATATAGTCCTAAGAATGATCAATAAATCAGTGGTTGGATCTAGATGGATCTACAAGGTATAGAAAGTTGTTGATGGGAGTGTGGAGAAGTACAAGGCTAGATTTGTGGCCCGGGGATTATCACAGATTGAGGGGATTGACTATGAAGAAACCTTTGCACCAGTCACAAGTTATTCTTCCATCAGATCTATCCTTGCACTCTTAGTGCAGATCGGGTGGCGCATTCATTAGATGGATATGAAAACTGCATTCCTCAATGGATTTATTGGGGAGGAAGTGTACATAGAGCATCTAGAAGGTTTCAAAATCTTTGACAGTGAGTTGCACATGTGACGACTCAAGAGAGCACTGTATGTGTTGAAGCAAGCACCTTGTGCTTGGTACACTTGGATTGACAGCTATTTCACCGGGTTGGGCTTCACCAAAAGTGAAGCGGATGCAAACCTATACTAGATTTTTGTTGATGGTAAGCTTTTGATTATTGTACCTTATGTAGATGATCTAATCTTAACAAGTGATGAGCAGTTGATACTTTCTTGCAAAGAGGATCTTGCAAGAGAATTTGAAATGAAGGACATGGTACTCCTTCATTATTTCCTTGGCTTGGAAATATGGCTGTGGGATGGTAAAATTTTTGTGTCTCAAGGCAAGTATGCAAAGGAGATACTGGGTAAGTTTCACATCGAGAGATGCAAACCCATGGAGACTCCTCTTCCAAGAAATTAGAGGAAGGAGGATGCTACCTCTGGAGAAGTAGTGGATGCTACTATATACAGGCAGTTAGTGGGTTCACTAATGTATTTGGTGAACACGAGACCGAAAATTTACAACATAGTTAACCAGATGATTCAATCTATGGTTAAGCCTACTAAGCTCTTTTGGAAGGCGGGGAAGCATGACTTAAGATACTTGAGGGGCACATTAGAGTATGGTCTATCATACATACAGACAAAGGGAGTGAAGCTTCAAGACTTCACGGATGCAGATTGGGTAGGAAATCCATCAGACAAAAAGAGAACATTAGGAGGGATATTTAACATTGGATCGACAACATTTTCTTGGTACAACATAAAGTAGCAATCCATGGCACTCAGTTTAGCCGAGGTAGAGTACATAACAGAAATTCAAGCTACATGTGAGGCCATCTGGATGAGAAATATTTTGGTTGGTTTGTTTGGTTCTCGGTTAGTCTTGTGTTTCATGATATGTCCAAGAACATTGATATTCGATACCATCATCTCATATATTGTGTGTAGAGGAGAATAATTTTTCTTCAGCACATTCTCACGGAAGATCAGGATGCAGATATTCTGACGAAGGCACTCACGAGGAGAAAATTCGAATACCATAGAGGCAAGATCAGGGTGAAGGATAATCCCTTTCTTGTTGAGAGGGAATGTTGAGATTCAACAAGAAATTTTAGCACCCATGCCTAGTGTGGGACCAGGAGGTCCAAGCAGCACCTACACTAGGGTGGGACCACAGGACTAAATTTGGTGCATGTCTATTTTAGTTATCCCTTAATTAATATGGACAATAAAATGTAATATAACCTCAAAATAGCTTGTAATAGTTAACAGAGTGTGATAAACTCAGTTAACTCATGAATTTTGAGTTGAGGGTAGTTAGTGAGGCATGCAGAGTAATTATATTTGTAACAGAGTTCGAAGTGTAGTGGTGCATTAGTTAATGCAGGTTGTAAATAGTTTAACTCATTTAAGTGAGTTAAACTCAGTTGTTCTAGTTTTAACTGTTAGATACACTAGTGAGAGATCAAGTGAATTAAATATTATTTAATTCACAATTAGTGATTGCACATGCAACTGAGGATTTACTATTATTAGTTGCATGCATATTAGTTCCAGTGGAGACCCGGTTGAGATCTAGGTGAAAAGGATGTTGACTATAATTTGCAGGAATATTGGGTTGCACCCATGCACCCAAAAAATCATTGGATTTCCCATGATACTCAGTGCAGTTAAGGAGGGAAAAATATCCTATTCTTTAGGGATTTCATTCCTCATGAATTGTGTGAGAAAGGCAGGCTGTTATGAGGGTTTAAATTGGAAAAATATTGGTCAGTTTTTTCTTAGGACGGCATGAGACAGATAATTGAGTCTAGAGACTCTTATGAGGAGAGGGAATTGTATTTGTTCATGTATCCATGTTGAATATAAAATAGAAGATAGTGGGTTCTTGATCAAGCAAGCTTTACCCGGTAAATTATCTGTGTTATGGTTTGATTTCATTCTTTCTTTGCTTCATGTAATTGGTGATTGTGTTTAATTTCCACAAGGGATTTGTAGAAGCAATTCAGTATCTAGATTTAGTATATTGTTATATTAGTTTGAATCGATGATATACATATATGTTTTATAATTTTTACAAAGGAACCCATATTTGTGAAGTGAATGGGATATAATTCACTCATTTATTGATAAGATGGTATTACAACAACTGCATCCTTGACCATGATACAATTTTTAGAGCTTTGGAAAAAACATTGTAGACTTTGGCATGGATAAAACAAACAAAGAAAATTTGGAAGAATTAAGGGCCGAAAATGCTTAGCTTCAAGAAGAGAATAAACACTTGAAGGAGCCAATCTATATGTTCAAGAATAGGATGTTAAATGTGTGAAATCAACTTGAAACCTCTACAAAGTTTCTACATCACTAAGGAAGAATTCAAATACTCCATCACCCTATTCACGAAATATTGGTGGTGATCCTTAAAATAGTGGCAATAATGCTACACTCATCAAGTCAACACTTTTAATGTCAATTGAGGGTTCATGAAAACTGAAGAGATATTGTGAATTATGGGTGTAGACAAAAAAATGTGCATTTATTTATAGTAAGTGTTATAGGTCAATTTGGGCACCATTCCCATTGACCTGGTTAACTGGACATCATCTCCAGGACCAATGATAAAGGGTTTATCATTCCCTATCATTTTAGTTGCTACATGCCCTAAGACAAGAAACAAGACAAATCAAGAAATAATTTCATCAAGCAAAGGTTTCCATGGTTTGAAGCTTATTATATAGCATATGAGAGCTCACCAACACAGGCTCTAAGGGGCCTAAGTGCGTTGCATATGAAGGTGTCCCCATGCAAGGCTGCTCTGCAAAGCACTTCTCGACATTCACAGGTGCGTTAGTCACATTGAGAGTGAAATTCTCATTTTTCTGGAATCTCCACTTGGCTAGTGCCTTCTAGAAGAGTTCACATGTGTCAAGCTTCAGATCCAAGTGTCCATTTGACATCTACATGATTGGAAACATGTCTTGCCTATTTTTGGAACGTTATTGATTGCAAAACAACCTACAGTTCATCTATAAATTGAGCACAGATCTAAGTGCTTGAGAAGAAAGAATTTGAGTAGAGAAATGCTGGAGGATTTTCAATTGAGAGCTAGATTTGTGAAGCTACTGCTAGAGAGATTTATAGTGTGATGAGGCTTGGGAACGTTGCTAGAAGGTCACTTCAAATTAGTCACTAGGTTGTAACCTCTCCTTTTATCATCAATAAAGAGTACTTCTTATTTTTCCCTACATGCATCTGTATTGGCTTTGATTTTCCATATTGCAAGATCTTAGTTGATGTATATGGTTTATGCTTTACTGATTTTGCTAACTATCGTGAATAGATATCTATATTATTGCATCTTCTATTTTTTAAGTGTTCTTTCTTGCAGGAAGCATTCAACTCACAAACCACTTGAATTTGAAGCTGCAACATAAGCGACATAAGGAGCCATTAGGAAGCGACTGAACAAGTAAGCCTACAATCCTCTATGTGTATCTGTTCTGAGTTAGGAAAAATAGTCCTATATTCTTTCACCTATTGTTCTAGACTAGCACCTGTCTAGGGAAGCATGATTTATCTGTAATTCACAATTCTGGCCCAACAAATTGGCGACTCCACTGGGGATAATTTCTCTTAGTTCTAGGTGTTTTAGCCTCTAATTTGCTTTTTTTACCCACCCAGTACTTGTAACACATAAAGATTAAAATTTTTCAGAGCCTAATTTGCAAAGACAGTGAGTTAAACAATAGCATTTTTCTTTTTATACTGCACCCAATGCACCCTTATACTAGACACAGTGCTTTGCAGAGCATTGTCTCCCTTCCTAGCCTGTGTTGCAGAGCACTGTCTCCCCTTGGAGATTGCATTGACTCTTGAAAGTACCCAAATTCCCATGAATTTGACTTTGCAACTTGTTTCGGTTTTGTTTTCTGCTGTGTTTTGAAAATTTTGATGCTCAATTGACCAGTGAATCTATATACTTCTTCCTCCTTTGGCTGAAAATTTGTTCAATGTTGTTTAAAAAAAAAAAATCTTTATTATTGACTAGTTGATTTCAAAGTATTTTTATGGTCGCATTAAGAATCATTTGCTTTTGAAATAGGAAATTGTTGTAAAATATTCATTTCCTTGATAGGAGAAATTGTTGTTGAAATCCTCGTTTTTCCTTCAAAAGAGAAATTGTTGTTTGTATTCTTCGTTTCTCGAAAGTAAAAGGCATTTGAATTATTGTTCTAGTGCACCTAGTTTCTTTTCTGCATTCATAACATTAACAAAACTGAAAAGAAAAAATTTCATTTGCATGTAGGATTATGTGTGTTTTTCAAAAGGAACATTAGAAAATTTGCATTTAGTTTGTGATTCATTGATTTTGTTTTTGTTCATTGATTTGTTTGCTCACGAACTATTTGCTCTCTTCCCTTAGTAGCTAGGTTCTTCATTGAAAAAGCTAAAAGTGAAAGTTTGTTTATCATTCTTAGCTTGCATTTTAGGAATTTCATATACATCATCGTGGTGAACCTTTGAAAGGAAAATTGCTAAGCAAGATCAACATAAAATTAATCTCAATTTACTTAACAATGCATTGGAACCATAACGATAACATTTATAAGGTCTAGGCTTGAGACGTGTTCTGGCATCATAAAACATAGCAACTGTCGTTAACTTTTCTATGATACATTCCGAGTGTGATACCTCACTCCATGTACATAAGTATATCGTAGCTCATCGACGTAATTTTGGGTATATCAGGCGGTGTTACAGTATGATAAGTATAAAGGGGTGCTCTCACTGTGTGGTTTCGCATCAGATAATGCTAATATAGACTTGGGCCTCCACGTACCTTCGGGTATATTTGGGAGGACAACTTTTAGGTGCTATCCATCCATAGTGAACCGAGTCGATCGCCTTGAAATAGTGATACACTGAACATAGCATTCGGGGAGATTACCTACCCATACTTCTTGGTTCGCCAGGAGGTATTCTACAGTTCACAGTTTCTTGGTAAACCATTTTGCCTAACATTACCCTCTTTTTGTTTAGTTTTTTTTGGATAAAATAAATTAGTAATCATGGAAGAAAAAAAACCTATCCCCTGTCGTTCACGTAGATTAGCTTTAAAACCACCTTTACCATCGGAAGTTACTTCTGGTAGGAGAAGGTGATCACAATCTATTGAAACCAGTACCATCAGTACCTCTGGTGAAGCATCATCTTCCCATATACCAGATTTGGCAAAAGTTTTTTCTAAAAATCCTGGTTTGTCTACTGTTGTCAAGACAGAGTCCTCACAGCTACCCGTGGTCACGATCCATCCAATCTGTGAGACCATACCTCTCGAACCCAACGTTGTTCAACAGGAAGTTGATCTGGATCCCATTGTGCTTTAGGGGGCAACTGTTATTGGTCAAATTGGAAATCATCCCCAAGACCAATGAAATAGGGTCTATCATCCCCTTATATTTCAATTGCTATATTCCCTAAGTGGAGAAAATATTGATCCCGAAGTCAAATAACTAGAAGTTGTTCCTGTATTGGTCACTCCAAAATATATTGTAGCCATTGAGTCTCCCATATCGCACAGTCAACCAACTAAAATATACTTTGGGCCTGACGGCGAAGTTCTTCCACCTGGTTTGATTTTGATTGAAGAAATATCACAAGACGAGACACCTTTAACTCCAACTCATTTTCGGTAGGAGCTTTACCTGTATGAGTCTTTTCCTCAATCACCTTCCTCTGCTTTTGTTGATCCTGTTTCACTTTGAGTTCCTGTAGATTCTATAGGGTATACATTGGGTTATTTGACCATGGCTGAGATAACATCCCACACTGAACAATCTATTTCAGCTGCAACAACATCTGTTGTTGCTTCATTTTTGATGTTTTGTCCATTTACTTCACCCATGTCATCATCTGGAATCCTATCTGGTTCCTCTCCTTGGTGGTTGGTGATACCACATATGTTACCCTCAGACATTCCTCAATTCAATGAAAACCCCGGAGAAGACCCGTCAACGCATGTTATAACTTATCATTTGTGGTATTCATGAAAGTACTTAAATGTTGACTCTGTTATACTACATCTTTTCCAGCACATACTCACTATTCCAACTACAAAATGAGGATGGTTCTTTTTCTGTGTCAACCTCATTAAAAAATGAAACATATTTATAAGGATGGTTCTTTTTTCCTGTGTCAACCTCGTTACAAAATTAAACATGTGTTGAGGATGGTTCTTTTCCTATGTCAACCTCGATAAACGAAATAGGTTCCCATGAGGATGGTTCTTTTACTATGTCAACCTCGTTAAAAAATGAAACAGGTTTTGCGAATAGTTATTTTTTCTTTTATCAACCATGTTAAAAAATGAAACAAGTGCCTATGAGGATAGTTCTTTTTTCTTGTGTCGACCTCATTTAAAAATGAAACAAGTTCTTTGAGGAAAGTTCTTTTACTATGTCAACCTCGTTAAAAAATGAAACAGGTCATCAACATAGTTCTTTTCCCGTGTCAATCTCGTTAAAAAATGAAACAAATCCTCTCCTAATTACGACGCATCTTTCATCTAATCTCGTAAATGAACCTTCATTCCATCCAACTATTAGTAACCAGTATTCTACTTAGGTGAATGAAATGAAGGTTGGGGGGAATCTACTCTTGCAGGGGGCATTCGACATGTGCTCTTGTAGGGGGCATTCAAAACATTCTTACCAATTGCATGCAATCGACCGCCGAAGTTTGGGGGAAAATCAGGTTCAGAGATCCAAAATACAAATGGTAACTATGGAATGGTAAAAATGAATAGTGAAACTACTTTTTATATTCATTTAATTGTTTTCAAGTTAAATTTATTGCTATGAATATAGTTTTATTATGTTTTTACCATGAAACATGTATTTTTAATCCATTTTATGTTGTTCTGAACAGGAAATACAACTGATGAACAGATTAGTCATGCAAATTTATTCAAAGAATGACTTGACCACAAAGCATACTTTTTCTCCTTATTTTTTGAGCTTTGTTAAAAACGAAAAATGATTTGAAGCACACTTTTAACTCTTTTTTGAGCTTCGATAAGAGCGAAAAAGGAACCCATTGAGTCTTCTTTAAGCTCTTTTCAGACTCTGATAATGTGAAAAGATTTCCGAGCACTTGTCTTTTCGAGCTCGTTAAAGTAAATGAATTGATATTACTCAATATAATTTTAACCCTTTTCCGGACTGAGATAGATTATTTACGAAAAAGGAATACCTTGGTTAAACATGACCAAAGAGGTTCTCTCAGATATTATTTCACACTTTTTCAGATCTGAGTGACAAATTTACGAAAAAGTACTTATGGGGTTCTCTTTCGTCCTCTTTTTCAGACTCTTTAAATATGTAAAAGGACCAGGCTATCACTGTCATTAAGCTCGTTAAAACATAAAATAGCGACGGGCTTGTCAATCATGGCAAGAATCGAGTTTCATTCATCACTAGACTCGTTAAATTATTAAATAGCGATACTTTATTCGCCCGAAGGGTTGAATTATATATCAAGAAATGTTATCCTCCTCAAGCTTGTTAAAAAATAAAGAGGTACTGGTCGAAAATGATCGGGGAAAATTTGGGAAAAGTAAGCAAAGTTTCATTTTGGTAGCAAGTCGCTCTTGAACATGACACTTCTTTCACACCATGTCCGTGACTATTTGGGTTGGGTAATCATCTTGACGGTTCATTCACACCAATGGTTCATCATACCTTCACTTCGGTTTTGGGTCAACACTGCCAACTCATCACAATGTCGTCAATATGTTCAAGAGAAGTCATCTAGTGATTAAAAAATCATCCGTCTGCAATACTCGTAAACCTTCATTTTCATGACCGTCATCCCTGAAAATTACTATATCAAGTCATACCCTTGTCTCCAAAATTAGTAACTCCTGTTTTGCAATAAGGTGACTTCCTGTCAACGAAAAATAAATATCTAGGAAGTTCACTTAGAAACATCAGATTCCAGTACCATGAGGCTTGTTACAACATCGACAAGATCCTCACTTCCGAACCTTTGACCGAAAGATTTTGTTTGGCGTTAGACATCAAATCGTCTATTCCCACCTTATGAAATGTACTGCAGTACCTTGAGGGCCATTGAAATTAATGGTGGTTATCTCGCATTTGTTAACAACTCACATCATTGACTGATAATCAAACGATGTCTTTCCATGTTTGACTACAAATCATATATTCGCATGGCTAGACTTGTACCCGAATGATCGAGTGAACGAGATAAGAAGACCCCAGATCTAGTTTCAGCCATCCAAGCTGCAATTTTAGGATTGTTGTACACAAAATTTGTACAGTGACCTTACATACAGATTGTCATCCAAACATGGGCCTATATCTGTAGGCATGTCTGCATCTGGGCAACATTCCAATGTAGACGACTTTCTGAATTATGTACATGTTATTAGATTGTTTTATGTGCTGAACATGGGAATGCCTACCCTCAGCAATTATGATCAAAAGAGGATATATCATGATGTAATGTATTGTAATATTGATGTAGGTGACCACTCCACTTCGTTTCCAGACTCATCACAGTGTAAAGCATCTCAATCAAATGTTCTTATTATTTGGATCTCATGCTTTAGGGGGCAATTGTTATAGGTCAATTTGGGCACCATTCCCAATGACTTGGTTAACTGGACATCATCTCTAGGACCAATGATAAAGGGTCTATCATTCCCTATCATTTCAGTTGCTACATGCCCTAAGACAAGAAACAAGACAAATCAAGCAAGAATTTTATCAAGCAAAGTTTTCCATGGTTTGAAGCTTATTATATAGCATATGAGAGCTCACCAACGCAGGATGTAAGGGGCATAAGTGTGTTGCATATGCAGGTAGCCCCATGCAAGGCTGCTCTACAAAGCACTTCCCGACATTCATAGGTGCCTTTGTCACATTGGGAGCGAAATTCTCATTGTTCCGGAATCTCCACTTGGCTAGTGCCTGCTAGAAGAATTCACATGTGTCAATCTTCGGATCCAAGTGTCCATTTGAAATCTACATGATTGGAAACATGTCTTGCCTAATTCTGGAAATTTATTGATTGCAAAATAACCTACAGTTCATCTATAAATTGAGCATATATCTAAGTGCTTGAGAAGGAATAATTTAAGTAGAGAAATGCTAGAGGATTTTCAATTGAGAGCTAGATTTGTGAAGTTGCTACTGGAGAGATTTATACCATGATGAGGCTTGGGAACATTGCTAGAAGGTCACTTCAAATCAATCACTAGGTTGTAACCTCTCCTTCTATCATCAATAAAGAGTACTTCTTATTTTTCTCTATATGCATCTGTATTGGCTTTGATTTTCCATATTGCAAGATCTTAGTTGATGTATATGGTTTATGCTTTACTGATTTAGCTAACTAGATTGAATAGATATCTATATTACGCATATTCTGCTATTTTAGTGTTCTTTCTTGCAGGAAGAATTCAGCTCACAAACCGCTTGAATTTGAAGCTGCAATAGAAGCGACAGAAGGAGCCATTTGGAAGCGACTGAACAAATAAGCCTCCAATCCTCTCTGTGTATCTGTTTTGAGTTAGGAAAAATAGTCGTATAATCTTTCACCTGTTGTTATAGACTAGCACTTGTCTAGGGAAGCGTGATTTATTTGTAATTCACAATTCTGGCCCAACAACAAGAGCCTAATTCTTCCATAAACCACCTTAGATTACTCAACAACAAAGAGTAAGTGTTGATAATTGAACAATCATAGAAGAAATGAATTCTAAGTGCTAAAATAACTTTAGAGTAACTAAATGAATGAAAAAAAAATAATTTTTCAAAGGGCTAAGAAAGAGATAATCAAGTTATAAACCATGTTGCAACTATTTATGAAAACTAAAATAAAGTAAGACCATACTTATAATATATTCTACTACATAGATTGAACTAAAGAAAATGAAACAAAAAAAATCATTATGAAGTAAAGATTAAGTACTTCATGGCCCAATACACCCTTTTTAATGCTCATTGTTGGCTTGATGGGGCCTAGAACTAGGTTCAGATATGGCTGCACGAACCAACAAAACCCACTGTTAAAGGCCCTTTCGGCAACGATCTTCTGCGTAAATTGAAGTCTCACTTGAGGCAATATTAGGGGATGCTAGAACAAGGTTTCCGCATCCAGAGGGACTATGGAGTGTGGCTTTAGGGCTTATCTTCTTTTAAACACTTATGATAGCTTCGCAGAACAAATATGCTAAATACACATTCGATGTTCAAAGCTTCTATTGAACTAGCTTGAAGACTGCGTGAATCTACTTTAACATGCATTAACCAACATAGGAAACCATAAACATGACTTCATGATGCAAATATAGATAAAATCCCTAACTTGGCACATATAACATCAAAATAATAGATAAAGCAAACACATAAGTAAAGGACACAAATATTTCTTCCAGTCTTATTTTATTACTTCAGATCTTCTAAATACAATACTTTCCACCATGCACACTTGGCTGCAAGGGTATGCACAATCAGTTGTAGACTTTATAAGGTCTCCACACACTTAGCTGCAGGAGCCTTCCCTTCCACACAAAAACATAGAATACAGGCTCAATACAAATTTACATCTAAATGCATTCTATGATAATGAACTTCGATTATGATATCTCTAAGAGCTATCCTAGACTCCTTATATAGTATTTTCTTTTACAATACCATGGTCCGAAAACCATGGGTGGAGCTCAATGTATACAAAATAGTCTCATCCCTTTACAAAATAATGAACTTTGACCTGCCCCAAATCCCCTAAGACTCTATTACATCTTCACACAGTATGCTCTGCTCGTCAAAATGCAGAGTCTTTCTCAAAATATTCAACCTAGGGATACCTTGTCCAAGAGGCCCCCAACACAAAAATGTGACTCATCCTGAGTCACTCTGCTGATGCACCCTCGATCTTTGATTTAATGTTGTTTAGTGCATCCTTTAGTGGCAGAACTATCTCGGCGCACTACTTCTCAACTTCTTGTACTCCGGTCAGTAGCTTCTCTATAGCTGGCCCTGTAATCTTCATAGCAATGTCCTTATGTGTTTGGCGTAGTGCTTTCAGCTATTTCTCCATAGTCTATGATAGCTGACTAGCTTCAGCTTCCCATGGCTGCATTATGGCAGTGATAAGTTATCCCTTTTTGTGTAGCTCATCAATCTGCCCCTGCAAAAATTTACCCTCTTAGAGACAGGCATACTGCTGGACCGATTCTATAGTCTTCATTGTAACCTTAATGTGGTCCATTTGCTCTGATTTCTCGTATATTTCCACTTAAATCTTTTTTACATGGGGGTCCTCCTACAGTGAGGCCCGGACATCCATAACGTCTTCAAATACTTGGGTGAACTCCTAGAATGTGGAATCAATCTTGTCATTGGCAGCCTTGATCTTTGTTGCATGCTGCTCCTGGACCTTTGCTGAAGTAGCTCCCTATAATTACATCTGCAGCTCAACAATCTTCATCTGTAGCTCTCGTCATACCTTGTCAACTTCGAACTTGGAGTCTTTTAATGCCATCGAGACCTTTTCAATTTTTTCCTCTGGTGTTGTCTCAGCCTGAATGATCTGGAGATTAGGTATCTCACTGCAAACCTTGGTGATGGATTCCTCCAACTTGTGTCTGTGCATCGCTTCCTCATCTCGCTCATGTATGACCTGCTACTTTTCCTCAACCATTTTCTTTCGTTCTCTCTTAACATCCTAGATAATCAATAGGGTGTTCTTCTCTCAGATCTGCAACTCTTCTGTGACGCCCTGGTGGAACTCATGCAATGCCTTCAATGGTAGTGTGGCAAGGTTGAGCCTAGTGTTCTGCCAATGTGCTGTTTGTGCCCGATTCTTAGCAGTGTAAAAGCATAAAATAGATGTAGGTTTTGGCACCATGCAAATATCAGTCATAATTTCCAACTCTTTTTTTTTTGTACTCGCACCTGTTGGTGCTACGCTCGCTTGAATCCCGCTCGCTTGAATCATGCTCTCTTACACTGTGCTCGTTTGAACCTTTAAATCCTTGAGGTGCTTGTGGACCTTCGCCAACACCTTGTATTGGTCCTAAATATTACCCCATATGTTGGGGCCCTTGTTTTTGTTTAGTTTTGAAATCTTGGCTAAGACATTTTGAATTTTTGACCATTTTTGAGTTTCGGAATGAATACACATGGCAACCGTGACCACGCTGCAACTACCAGGAGTCGCAGAGCTATCAAGGTGGTGCGGAAGCATGCGATAGCTGGAGATAGAACAGGGACAAGTGCAGATGAGAGAAACACACAGCAGACGATAGGAAGTAGAGCACGAAGATAACAGGAGAGAAGCCGGGAGAAGCTGAAGTAGAGCCACAGAGGGACTGATAGTCGCACGAGCGGGTGAATAAATAACAGTCACCTGGCTGAAACAAGGAGGATGCTGAAGAGGTTGCGAGGCTCGAGGCAGGGAAAGATGCACAGAGCAGCTGCGGAAGAATCATGCATGTCCTTCCTATAGCTTCTTATCTTCTCTACTCTACCTTTCTGTTCCGAGATCCATCTGTATCAGATTTGTAGCTATCTGTGAGAATGCCATGTAATCATGTGTTCTGCCAAGAGATTAATACAAGGGAATATTTCTGTCTCAATAAGATGTTCATGTGCTTGTAATGCAGTTATGCTGGTTTAAAATTTTATTTGCAAATGTCTAAATTCTTATTAAGTGATCTTGCGTATATAACTATGTATATGTAATGGATGCAATGTCCTTCATTAGTTGCGGGTTTATTCCTTGCCATTGATCTCATCCCCTTCTGCATGTGGTTGCGGCATGCCTCAGGTGAGACGCACTGCTCTCTAGAGCAGGGTGAAAATTCCGGCGTGTTCCTAGACTACACCGGACCCCTTTGTTGGCCACAACTCTTGAACCTGGGTCTTGTCCTCGAGACCTGACTTCTCGCCAACAAATGGTTCCGTTGCCGGGACCTGCATGTTCTGAGGGGATCTAGATCATGGTATCGAGGATTTTTGAAGGAGCGATACGGCGATGGTGGGATGATCATCTTGACCAGTTCATTGCTCAGCAAGCAGAGCTAACCAAGAAAAAGGAGGCGGCGATCAAGGAGCTTGTTCTTTTCTCTGACTCAGCCAGTGATATGTATGAAATTTTCTGGGGAAGGTTCCCTACGGACCTTTACAATTGGTTGCGAAGGTTACGAGCGACGCTTCCACAAGAAGGCTTGCGGAAGATAAACCGCAGGTGGGCGCATGAAGACCTGGTGGCACTGCATCGGGTAGACACTGAACTAACCCGCGAAGTGAATTTTTGGTAAGGACCACGTTGGAAGGATACGCTGTGAAGTTTGCTGCTGAGTGCTACCAATCCTTCTCGAAGGCCGAGGCTGTTTTCCACTCAGGGCTGAGAGGGAAGCTGTTGAAGGAGATTCCGCTGTGGATCAAAGCCCTGATGGTGGACGAAGGGTTGATTGAATTCCACAAAGCGGGTATGGAAGCGTAAACCACCCGTACTGGGGGAAGGGTTGAGGGGACCGATGCTGGGTAGACTGTGAAAGTGGGGAGTGGGGAATGGATGTTGAAGCCGCATGCAAGTTGCGGGAGTGACGTGCGCATCGGCTGGCACAGATCGCCGATAGGTGGCGAAGAAGGGTAATGAGAGATTTGAAGAGAAGAGAGATCGAGAGGAAAAATCAGCAGGAGGCGCCTCAAAGGACGGGAGTTATGGGTTTGGATACCCGGGAAGAAAATGGGACGGCAGTGGAAGTGCAGTGGGTGCATGGGAGCCCAGCGACGCGAGAAAGAGCGATCGTGACTAGCGAAGATAACGGAAAGATGAAGCCTGAAGAAAGTTTTGATGATGAATGGCATGGCGTGATGCAGTGGATGTTTCAAGATCAGACGGCACCCACCCCTCCAGGCAGCCCTACTTCTCACCTTCTGCATGGCCAGGATCCCGACCTTCCCATGGTACTGTATCAACCTTTAAGTAATATTTTTATTCAGTTACAAGCATTGAGTCAGTTATACAATAGTGCATCAGTGTCAGTAACGTCTGGGAACAACAACGTTCCTAGTAGTGGTAGTTTTCCTTGTGGGACCGTTACGCAACCAGGACCAGGAGGCTTTATCCTAGTCAATTCTCCGCTAGTACACATGGCTGGATCTTTCACCCGGTATCTAGAGTTCTCGGGCCGGGGCAATGATGATGTAGAGCAACACTGGTATCTGTGCGAAGCCATCTGGAGGGCTCGCCAGACGCCAGATGCAGGGAAGTTAATACAATTCCAGACCACGCTCAGAGAGAGGGCTCTGCGATGGTTTATCAAGTGGTCCGAGGCACATCCTAACCCCGTAATTGCAGACGTGAAGCGGGATTTTGTCCGCGAATTCAAGCTTCCCCAGACAGACCAGCAGGGTCTGTCAGAGCTGTGGGAAATCAAGCAGAAGGAAGGTGAGACTGCGTGGGAGTTGATGCGGCGATTCAAGGATGTGATCGGGAAACTTAGCTACCCGATCGATCCAAACCACCAGAGGGACTGGTTCATCAAGGCTCTGCTCCCCTTGACATGAACCCCCCTCACTCAGTAGAAGATTGATAACCTGCAGGACGCTTTGGAGCAGGCCATGAAGATTGAAGCCATGGCAGGCTACCCCCAAGAATATCGGGGGGGGGGGCAGCCCCGCAAGATCCTTCTTTGATAGGGTTGCAACACCAGATGACCAGCTTGACTGAATAGCTCAAGGAGCTTCAGCCAGTGAGACCAGCGCGACCGAATGTTTGGTGTACTCATTGCCTGGTCGAGGGCCACGTCGCAACCGAGTGTCCTCGGTTGCGCGGCGCAGGAGCAGGACCCTCAGTTGCAGCAATCCAGGGGGGTCCACCACCAGGGGGTGGTGCGGCGATGAACCCTCAGGGAGTCTACCAGCCGCAACAGACTTATGCGGGGTTCCCACCGCAACCGGGTTCCTCCACCACGGAGTACTGCGAGATTTGCCGGACGTTGGGGCATCCTCCTCGGATGTGCCCGATATTACAGAAGTACTCCACGGTCCCGAATAATGTATACTGCAAATTTTGTGTGTCCACGACTCACAACACTGAGCAGTGCAGAGCGCTCGACACACTTGTGGATCGACTGGATCGTCCCTCCTACAGGGTGAACGAGGCTCCGAGGGGCAGAGGCGGAGGCGTGCGTGGAGGCCGCACAGGCGGACGTGGTCCGGTAAAATGTTACAACTGTGACCAGGAGGGTCATGTGGCTCGAGAATGTCCCCTTCCGCGACGACCCTAGTGTTCCCAGTGTCGGGTCAACGCCCATGCTGCAGAAGACTGTCCGGAGCTCATCAAGAAGTGGGAAGAACGGGCGAGGAAGAGGGGAGAAAATCTGATAAACTTAGAGCCGCGAGGGGCCGCAACCCCCGCCATGTAGAACGTCGCGATAGTAACGAGGGGCGGAAAGAAGACTGGAGAGGATGCCCATGGGAAGGAGCCAACTCGAGTGGCTCGGCGGGCATCCCTGAAGAATTTGATCAGGCCCGAAGTCCAGAAGAAGTATTTCCAGGAGGCAATTGAGGCATTCGCCTAGTTGCGGAATGAGGGAGGTTTGGAGGAGCCCATGCTACCGGAATCTGGTGCGCAGAACGTCGCAGGTACTGTGGTTGAGGATTGGCTCCGGCTATTCCTCAGGATTGTTGATAACGCTACGCTGCGGCAGCAGCTCAAGCATGTTTTGGAAGGAGCACTGCAGGGGCGCACAGAACTTATAGATCCGGCGGACGTTGGCCCTCAATACGTGCAACGTGTCAAGCGGAACAAGCAACGAACAGGCAAAGAATTCCGGCTTAACACGCAGGTCGCAGGGTTCCAAATCAGTGACACCATGTTGGACTTGGGGTCCGATGTCAACATACTACCACGAAAGACATGGGAGGCTCTTGGAAGGCCACGGCTAGCCTACTCACCAATCCAACTCAGGATGGCGAACCAATACTACATTTTTCCAATCGGCCGGCTCGAGGGAGTCGAGGTCGACGTTGCGGGGGTGAAGACATACACCGATTTTGAGGTTATTGATATCATGGGCGACAAGGATCCCTATCCAGCCTTACTCGGCATTGATTAGGCTTTTGAGAATTACGCCATCATCGACCTTAAGAAGGAGCTGATGATATTTGAGGATGGGGAGGTACGGGTCAGCCAGCCTCTCGACCCGTATCAAGGCCCGCGATATATGGAAACAGTGGACAATCGGGAGGATGCTCAGATGATGGACCATCTCTATCAGATGACTGCAGGAAAGCGGGACGATTATATTAACCCGACTGCGACTGGCTCTGTCAGTTGGAAAAGTGTGCAGAGCTCGGAGCTCGGATCCGAACTCGCTTGGGAAGACTAGCAGCAGGGGGGGTATGAGACCACCATGCGGAGATGTGCCTCCATTGCCCAAGTCTGGTGGGTAGGGACTGAAATCCGCGGATATCCCACATTGTCGAATATGCAAGCAGTCAATACTTTTATTGCAAAAGTGGAAGACCTGGTCCCAGCTGAAAGCCGCATACCACTTTTGGATGTGGCCTTGCAGTCAACGT
Organism: Pinus albicaulis; assembly: GCA_034641835.2. Lineage (NCBI taxonomy): Eukaryota > Viridiplantae > Streptophyta > Pinopsida > Pinales > Pinaceae > Pinus > Pinus albicaulis. Next base: position 10,498 of record JAXQQM020071032.1, on the reverse strand, counting down.
CGGCACGGTGGTGGAAAAATCACCGCAACACTCTGTTGCGATGGGAATGCGTGTCGAATGCTCTGCGGGCACGCTTCAAAGAGGATGAAGGACCCTGCAGTGCGCTTAAGTATCATGGAACTTCCGACCCGCGACTCCATTTACGGGCCTGCGAGGAACAGTGGCGTAGCACCCGGTACCCTGAGGAGCTGTGGGTCCACAGGTTTATCCACTCCCTGGGTACAATTCCCCAGGCCTGGTACCTGGAGGAAGAGTGAAAATGGGGCACTTGCTCTTGGTAGGCCGTCGCGGACAAGTTCATACGGTGCTTCTTGTTTGAGGGGGAGATGGCGCAGGAGTCTCAGGCCCTACAGGCAGTCAAGGAGGTCTTGTTTTTCCGCCACCCCGAGCCTGATGGGGGCCCGGTGGTGGCACGACCTGAGGTCAGGCGCGAGTTGGTTTTCCACCAGATTGATGGCGATTCGGAGGACGATAGTCTGGAGGACCTCAGGCATCTCTATTTTGACGAAAAGGAAGGCGAGCGAAGCATCAGTCAAGAGCCGACGACAGAAGGAGTCCATTTACAGCCCCTAAAGACAAAGAAGCTGAACATTGGAATGGACGAGAAACCTAAGCTCGCAACGGTGGGAGATTACTGGGACGAGGAGACAACAAAATAAATGTTCAGCCTCCTCCGGGAATACAAATATTTGTTCCCGTCTTCGGTTGCGGACCTGAAGGGGATCAAGGGGGATCTGGGCGAAATGCGCATCACGTTGAAGTCGGGGGCCAGACCGATGAAGCACCGACCCTACCGGTTGAACCCACGTATAAAAGAGAAGGTCAAGATGGAGATTGACAAGATGCTGGCTGCAGGTCTCATCTTCCCGGTAGAAGAAGCAGAGTGGGTGAGTCCCATTGTCATCCAGAACAAGAAGGACAAAGCGGAGATCCGTGTCTGTGTAGATTACCAGAGCCTGAAAAATGCCTGCATCCACGACCCATTTCCCACTCCCTTCAGCGATGAAGTCCTAGATCATGTTGCGGGAAACGAAGCTTATTCATTCACGGATGGGTTTTCGGGTTACCATCAGGTGCGCATTGTCGAGGAAGACAAAGCAAAGACGACATTCACCACTGAGTGGGGATCATTCGCATACCACGTTATGCCGTTTGGTCTGAAGAACGCACCGGCTGTGTTTTCCCGGATTGTCATTGCTGCTTTCCGGGAGTACATTCACAAGTTCTTGGAGGTCTACATGGATGACTGGACTGTCTACAGTCTGTTGAAGAAACACGCCTCTCTGTTGCGTGTTATGTTTGACCGGTGTCACCAGCTGCAGATTTCCTTGAACTTGAAGAAATGTATTTTTGCAGTTCCATTCGGCACACTTTTGGGCCATGTGGTGTGCAAGCAAGGGGTCTGCGTTGATCCTGCCAAGGTCGCGGTCATCGTCCACATGGAGGCCCCCGAGACCGTGAAGCAGTTGCGGGCATTGCTCGGACACACAGGGTATTACAGGCAGTTTATTCGCAACTACGCCAAGATTACGGCCCCTCTGGAGAAACTGTTGCGGAAGTTAGAGGTGTTTCAGTGGACGGCGGAGTGCAGGAAGGCACTTGACACATTGAAAGAGAAGTTGGCGACAGCACCCATACTTGTGCATCCTGACTGGGAAAAGCAGTTCCATGTGCATATTGATGCGTCCGGTATTGCACTTGGAGCTGTATTGGCGCAACCCGGGGAGACGACAGTTGACCACCCGGTGTACTTCGCCAGCCGTCGGTTATCGAATGCAGAGAAGAACTACACCACGACCGAGCGGGAGGCATTGGTGATGGTGTACTCCCTCCAGAAGTTCCGCCACTATCTTCTGGGTGGAAAATTCACATTATTCACGGACCATTCTGCATTGAAGTATCTGGTGAATAAGCCTGTGTTGGAAGGAAGAATCTGTCGTTGGCTATTACTTTTCCAAGAATTCACGTTTGAAGTGATTGTGAAGCCTGGAAGGTTGAATGTTGGTCCTGATCATTTATCCAGGTTGGAGACGGGAGAGAATGAAGGCTCGTTGGACGATTAGCTACCGGATGCTGACCTCTTCCGAGTTGAAGCAGTACCAGATTACCTGGCTGACATTGCCACTTACCTGACCACGGGACAGTGCCCTCAGGATTACACCCCGCTTCAGAAATGCCACCTGGTTGTCCGGGCGGCCGACTACCAATTGATTGCGGGGCAGCTGTACAAACTGGGCCTTGATGAGGTGTTGCGCAGGTGTGTTCTCGACCATGAACGGGAAGCGGTGATGTGGGAATGTCATAGTGGTGTTGCGGGAGGGCATGTGGGTGCGAAACCCACCGCAAGGAAGGTGCTCCAAGCTGGCCTATGGTGGCCGACGGTACATGCTGACTGTAAGGCGTATGTGAAGCGTTGCGATGTTTTCCAGCGGACGGGAAGGCCTTCGCACCGGGACGAGCTTCCGCTACACCCAGTGCATGTGTTGTGGCCGTTTGAAAAGTGGGTTGTTGATTTCGTCGGTCCCATCGCCCCGGTCGCCAGACACTCCAAGGCCCGGTACATCATTACTGCCACAGATTACCTCACACGGTGGGTTGAGGTAGCAGCGGTATGCGACTGCTCGGCAGAGACCGCTGCCCGGTTCATTTTTGAACACATCATCAGCCGCTTTGGCTGCCCATGGAGCTTGACCAGCGATTAGGGTACGCATTTCATTAATGCCACAGTCAAGTCACTACTGGACACATTTATGGTTTAGCATCATAAAAGCAGCCCATACCACCCATAGGCCAATGGTACCGTGGAAACCTTCAACAAGATTCTCGAAAAAGGCTTGACTAAAATTTTCAACGCTTAGCGCGACGATTGGGACGAGCGCCTCCCAGCGGCATTATGGGCCTACCAGACCACAGTGAAACGTTTGACCAACCAGACGCCATTCCAGTTGGTGTATGGCCGGGAAGCTGTGATCCCCACCGAGTTCACTGTACCCAGTCTTTTGATCGCAACGTCCCTGCAATTCTCAGAAGAGGAGTCACTTCGGGAACGCCTCCAGGAGCTATAGGAGCTGGATGAGGCCCGATTCCTGGAGGAATTCCACCAGAAGGTTCAGAAGGCCAGACAGAAAGCGTGGCACGACTGCCACATCAAAACCAAAGCCTTCCAAGTTGGCGGCAAAGTTCTCTTATATGACAGCCGGTTCCAGAAGTTTCCAGGCAAGCTCCAGATGCATTGGTTGGGACCCTACTTTGTCATCGAGATCCGCGACTCCGGAGCCGTTCGGTTGGCACAGCTGGATGGTACAGTTCTTCTTGGGTGGGTGAATGGCGCACGCCTGAAACCCTACTAGGAGTAGGTACTTTTCACTTTTCATCAATAACTCTCGCAACCGAGAGAACCCGTAGAGTAGCTTAGTCGAATAACTCTCCCGCAACCGGGATGAGCATAGGGAGTCTTTTCCGTTCATAGGAAGTCTATCAAATAACTGGTCAGTTGCGGGTACCTAACCGCAACCGACTGTGGTCGGGGCAGACCAGTCCAGCGTGTCATAGCGCTAGTCCAACGTGTCGTTTGCGTAGGATCCATCCCCGTGCCAGTGTCAGTACAGGTCATTTCTGTCAGTCCGTAGGATCGCTCAGATCTACGTCATAAATTACCATTAGTAGACAGTAATTGTACCGTAATCATTTTCCATCACCCGCAGTTCCCTCAGCCGTCGCGCCCGCCCATCTCCCCATGACGTCGTCAGCAACTGTCAGACTACACACAGGCATGCGATTGATCGCACGATTATCGCAAGCAAGAAAGATAGCAAGAATTAATTGTCATTATGGAGTCTCATCAACTCCGCGTGTGCCAGTGGATGAAATAACTTGCATGAAAGCTCTCAGCACGAGAATGACGGACCAGTTCAACTTGGAATTTGCAGCGACTCCAGAGCAGTTACAGCCTCAAAGCACACCACATCCAGCAGGAAATTCCAGAAGAATCCTCCAAGTCTACCAGCGCCGCGCCAAGATGCCGAGGGCTCTCCTCTCCATCCCCGAACCAGTGTTGGATACCCGAATTCACCTCGTAGAGTCGCTAGTTGGCAAGTATGACAATGCGGCATGTATGGACGCCAACCTATCCGACCCAGCTGAATTCCCCCACCTCCATTGGCAGACCTACATGGAGCATCATTATACGCCAGGCAGCAGCTCCAACAGTCCGATGCGACCAGAATTCAGGGGCATACAACAGTCGTCCTTGATGCACTTAAGGACTCTTCCAGTTTTCGAAACTACAGGACCGACCTTACAATGCACTCAGTTCCTCCTCAGTCGGATACAGAACGGGTCCCTGTGGCTCAATGAGGAAATTCCAATTCATGCCGAAGACATTCATCGGCTTACAGGGCTGTCTCAAAATGGTGCAGATGTCTCCGCTACCGGCCAGACATCCTCCAAGCGTGCCCGGAAGTCAGGTGACTCAGACCTGTACACCAAGTATGGCACTCGCCGGGGTGGCAAGGGTGCCAAAATTGATTTGATCAATAAGCCAAAAATTCGGTTCGCTTGCTACCTTATCTCTAGCAAGACAATGCGGCACTACATGAAGGGAGAGTGCACTCTGAACACAATCTCTATTGCGGAGCATTGCATCCAGGGCGTAAGGTTGAATTGGTGCTCTTTTGTGCTAAAAGAACTCTTCGCGGCCTGCGAAGAGAACTACAAGCGAACCACCAGTTTCATTTACGGGTACTTGATTTTAGCTTTCGCCATGTGGAAATGGCACCTTCCTCCCGTCCGGATGCCGGCGGAGACTACCGCGAGCCAGCCTCTCGCGATGAAATACACCCCCTGGCAGGTGTCTTCGGACCCCAGCACCAAACAAGTGAACGCAGAGGCGTTTTGGGCGTGGTACGGGATGATGACAGATGTGGTGACCAACCAGCAACGGGTGCCCAGGCACCTATTGGATGATTACAGTGAGCAGGTGTGGTTTGGGGTCAGCCACAGGCACACCTTCCTCCGGCCAACTTGCGTGTCGGACACCACCTTTCACATGGCACCCCTCAGATTCCAGTTGAATGATGACACCTTTCACCGTGAGGTCTCTGCGTGGCCGGGGGTTGTCAAGCACGTCCGCGATGGGATCACCCGCTATAACTTTGAGCGGATGCTGCCGGCACAGCGGCCTGCCGCGACCGGCGCAGCGGGGTCCTCACAGGTTGCGGCAGAACCTCCACAGAATGCAGCTGAGACCGCACCGGACCTGCCCGAATCGCTGGTCCCCATCGTACAACACCTCAATGCCCAGGTACGACGACTTAACATGGTAACCCAAGTTGCTTCAAGTGGTGCACCTATATTTCCCTCCTTTGCTGAATTTCAGATCGGTCGGTCTCGTGCTCCCTCCAATACCGCCCCTCTCATTTCTCCCATCCCCACTAACATGTTCACCTCTGCCACCCCTATCATCACACCGATGGGCGAACCGGGCCCAGAACCCGATTCATCAGACCCCCCTCCGTCCAAGAGGGCACGCATTGCTGTCACCGATCCAGTGGTGGATCTTACCGACGATGATCCACCAGCCACTCCACTCCCAAGAGCGTTGATTCCGGAGGAACCTCTGATCGATCCGTCAGAGTTCCTCAACCTTTGTCTTCCCCATACCTCTGTCACCCCATCCACCGCTCCCTCCACCGGCCGCCCACCTGCCACCTCCCCCAATCCATCCAACTCCTCAGCCACTGTCTCAGATTCTCTCATCCGCGAACTTTTCGGAGGTGACCACGGGGTGGAATTCACCTCCAGTACTGCAGCCGTGGTACCGCCAGTTGAACCCGTGGCCACGCCCCAGGATCCTCCTACTATATCTACCAGGCTAACAAATGGTGGGGCTGCTTCGGCTGACCCTCCCCCAGAGCAGACCACACACCAAGACCGGCCAGAGTCTGATATGGCCACCTCGATGCAGCAGCAGACGCTGGTCCATCCTCCAGAGACTTCAAGCCGATCAGTGGCTAGTGGCCAACCTTCGCAGGAGCGGGTACCGGAGCAGGGCGCACCCAGCATGACCAATGCAGAACCATGGAGTACAGCACAGCTGTACCTACTCATTGAGCGAGCGGCCCTAAAGGCCGGGCAGATTCACACAGAGCTGGAGCAGCAGTGTACCGAGCAGCATAATCAGATCACGACGCTTATTGAACAGCGCAATCAGCTAACTAGGGAGAAGACCTACCTACAGGAGTAGGTCAACATTGCTGCTCAAGCATTCTCCAACTTATGGCCCGCTGCAAGGGCTCATTATGCCCCACTTCTTGCCACTATAGCGGAGGATAGTATAGCAATCTAGGCTCACCATCTCAGGACTGTTTTCACTGATTTATGTAGGGAGAACCAGGAACTCCAAGCGGCGTTAGCCACACGGCCTACCCTTCCAGATCCACCGAGTGTCCATTCAGAACAGGTGACTGCCAAGAAAACTCAGGCAGTTAGTATGCAGGCAACTCTCCATTCCACTGCGGCCGTGGCTTCCGCCCTTCTGCGAAGTCTGTAGGAGTGCTCACTCGCTCTAACTGTCAAGATGCAGCCTATCGCTGCCCAGCTGCAACAAATTTCCCGTGACATTCAGGAGACCGTGGACCCGGCCTGGTTAGATCAGCTCTATGCCCAGGCGGACGAGCTGGAAATTCAAATGCAACAGACTAAGGCTGACACGGCAGCGGCTAAACAGGTCATCCGGGAGATTCGTCCGCCCATTCGCGCCAATGCTGACTCCATCCAATAGTTGGATGCCAAGGCAAAAGCCCAGCTTGCCACGCTGTTCGGGGCTGCCCCAATGACTATCGACGAGGCCGCCGCCACTCGGATCTCTAAAGAAGCTGACTTGCTTATGCAGGAATGGCAGCAAGCGATGGCGGACTTCACCAGGCTTAGAGATGGAGCGCTCCGCAGGGCCCCGGAGTTGGGGCCCTTGTTTGAACAACCACTTGGTGGAGCACAGCAGGAAAGGGCGCAGGGTGAAGGCACAACAGAACAGAGCACGGGAGCCAGCGGGGCAATGGAAGTAGAGACGGTTATTTGTGATTGACTCAGGGACGAGTCAAGGAATTGTGGTCGGGGCCTGTTGGGGCCCTTGTTTTTGTTTAGTTTTGAAATCTTGGCTAAGACATTTTGAATTTTTGACCCTTTTTGAGTTGCGAAATGAATACACATGGCAACCGCGACCGCGCCGCAACTACCAGGAGTCGCAGAGCTATCAAGGTGGCGCGGAAGCATGCGATAGCTGGAGATAGAACAAGGACAAGTGCAGATGAGAGAAACACACATCAGATGACAGGAAGTAGAGCACGAAGATAATAGGAGAGAAGCCGGGAGAAGCCGAAGTAGATCCACAGAGGGACTGATAGTCGCATGAGCGGGTGAATAAATAATAGTCACCCGGCTGAAACAAGGATGATGCTGAAGAGGTTGCGAGGCTCGAGGCAGGGAAAGACGCACAGAGCAGGTGCGGAAGAATCATGCATGTCCTTCCTATATCTTCTTATCTTCTCTACTCTACCTTTCTATTCCGAGATCCATCTGTATCAGATTTGTAGCTATCTGTGAGAATGCCATGTAATCATGTGTTCTGCCAAGAGATTAATACAAGGGAAGATTGCTGTCTCAATAAGATGTTCATGTGCTTGTAATGAGGTTATGCTAGTTTAAAATTTTATTTGCAAATGTCTGAATGCTTATTAAGTGATCTTGCGTATATAACTCTGTATATGTAATGGATGCACTATCCTTCATTAGTTGCGGGTTTGTTCCTTGCCATTGATCTCATCCCCTTCTGCATGTGGTTGCGGCATGCCTCGGGTGAGACGCACTGCTCTCCAGAGCAGGGTGAAAATGCCGGCGTGTTCCTAGACTAAACCGGACCCCTTTGTTGGCCACAAATCTTGAACCTGGGTCTTTTCCTCGAGACCTGAATTCTCGCCAACACCATATATGCTTGGTAATGTGCCAAACAATGTCACCAATACCATCGAAGTCCCCCTCACTAAGGACCAACAATTCTGGGCCGCCAAACCTGCCCGACTTCATATTTTTCCTCATGCCTCTGCCACCTAGTGTTTGTCATCTCTTTATAATGTAAGGGAAGGGGGGGTCTGTTGGATCTAGAAATGTATCATCATTGCCATGATCATCGCCCCCTCCCATCTCCTGAGAATATTTCTCTGTCTCTCATTCTCCTTCTTTTTCAGCCTCCTTTTCAGTCGTGAATGTGACCTTCTTGGGCTACTTCTTGGTATTGTTCTTTCATGTATGTACACTGGTCTTCACGGCACTTGGGCCTGCCTGCTCTATCTCTGCTCCTTCAGTGGATAGAGTTATCCAATCACTTGGCCAGTCACTCATAATGTGTGCAACATCATCCTCAGTCACCAGGTACGGAAGCTCATACCAAACCTCTGCAAGTTCCTTCTTCACTCGAAAGTGCACATGGTAAAAATCGGCTTCAAAGTGAGCAACCTGGAAATATTATGCAAAATTAATTCGTGATAGTCGTGGCTTTTGGCTAATAACCATGCATAGGATCATCTCAAAACCCACCAAAAATATTTTTTTCTCCATCACCCGAATAGGCTCCTTGGAGTGCCACAACGAGGCATACCTCACAGCCTCGCACAGATCTGGGTCCACAGTGGGGAACTGTAATTTTTCAGGATCCTTCCATGCCATCAACATGATTAAGAGAAATATCCACGTGTAGTGGACTTTAATTCCCTCCTCCTGAGATTATCTACAATCATATAAGAACTCCTTGCATAGATATCCTACCCAATTGTACACAACGCCTTTGTTGCACTGCGCAGCTAGAGAGACTACTGGCACTGAAACTTCTTCTGCGCGACACTTTTTCATGGTCTTGCCTGCCAAAATATGTGCGGAAAAGTGCACCGACCTATCTGTGATGGAGTTAAAATAATAACCCCTAGTTCCCTTCATCATGCCATAATCTCGCTTCATCTTCTCACCCAGTTTCTTATCTTGATCCTTGCCTACAAATGCTTCAACGAGGTCCAATCCTAGATAAGGAAGTGCAATGATCTTCCTAATAAACATTGCATTAATGGGGAATATTTCCCCCAACCATAGACAATCATCATGCACTAAGTCCAACAGTTGGCGCACATAGATTGTATTGATAATAATGCGCCCAAAGTGCAAAACATAAAACATGTTCAACAACCCTTCATTCTGGATTCCTGCCACCCACTTAATTGGTTCTACCCTTGTCACTCCAGTAGCTTCATAGTATATAGAGCGCAGGTACCTACTTGGCTCGAATTGATGGTATTTTTTGCATCATTGAAATCCAAATCCTTCATGCACACTTGTGGTACCTTGCCCAAAAAATCTCCCTCAACAGGTACTTCTTCAGGTAGCAAGGGTGTAAATATATTATACTTCACCATGTTTGGATCCTTTGTAGGGCTTCGCAGCTATCAATTTCCATGGTGGAACATATGGTGGAAACCTAGAAATAGGTTCTGCCTCCTCTGCATCAATGTCCTCTAATACTTTAGGAAAAACTTGTTCTTCTTCCGATTCCTCTACCTCGACGGGCTGCTTCTACCTATCTTGTGTCGCCTTAGACCGTTTTTCTTTTGGAATTTTCTTCTTGGACAACATTCGGAGCCCTAGTTTTGTAATATTCCTAATTAGGCCAAGCTAATAGGAATATTTCATTTTGTATTTAATTTTATTTATTGATGAATAAAATGTAAAGGAGGACATGAAAAACTCCTAAAACATAAAAATAAATCAATTCCCAATGTGAACAGAGACAAATCAGGGCTTTCTTAATAAAATCCACTTGTGTGTGAAACAGGTTTGAGCTATTTGACTAAGTCAATAGGGCCAAATCTACAACACTATCTAGGTTCAATGTATCTCCTGAAGGGACAACGCAGTTCTAGAAGGAGGGCCTCATGTGAAAGGGGTTAAGTGATTCAAGGTGGTTTAGGGTTTTGCACATCCTCATATTATAAAAGGAAGGAGAAGGCTCAAGAGAAGGGTTGTTGAAGATCATTATTTCTGAAGGTTTTTCTGCTTAGACATCCCTTGTTGGGACTTCCCGTTTAGGAATCCCACCTCCTTCCTGGAGTAGCTCTTGGAGCAGAATTGTTATAGCTTGTCCACTATCAAGCTTGGGCCAAGCTTCACCTTACATTTACAGCACTACTCCTGTTGTGGGTTGAGCTGTCAATGTGAGCTGCAGCAAGTGGAGATCTAGATATGCTCAGATCTAGATGATAGCAGTGGCTCTTCTCAATGAGTGTGTCTTTTAACCTCCTGGAAGAGTTCATTTGCTGATTATACTTCAGATCTACATCTTGGCATCAAGCCAAATCATCTTCATAAGCCACAATATTTTTTATCTCCCTAAGACAACGTTATTTGTAGATCTACAGCTGCAAGGTGTTTTGCTTGCATTTTGGAGGAGATATCTTCG
>JAXQQM020073300.1:0-92684 GCA_034641835.2 Pinus albicaulis | reverse complement strand
GAGAATTATAAAAAAATTCAAGAAATATTACTAACCTTTTGATATAGCGTTGAAATTTAAGAAATAACCCCAAGGTCCTGCAAATTACGGGTAGTTTAAGGTAGGGTTCATGAGAATTATGAAATATGTTTCTGTAGATTAAGGTCGGGCGCATGAAGATTATAGAGATAGAAATTGTATGAGCGGAGTTTGAAAAAATTGATCCTTTTTGATTCCCGCCTGTCCACTCGGTTCTCGAAATTTCAATTTAATCTTTGACGAATCTTCATGTTTGAATTGTTTTTTATCTATAGTTTACTCCAGGCTTATAAGAATTATATAATCGCTTCCCATATATTAAGGTCGGTTTCATGAGAATTTCATGAGAATATTATAGAAAGAAGAGCTGAGTTAGAAATTGGTTAATTCTTCTGCATTTTCACCCGTAATATTGTGGAAAGAGAAATTTCAATTTCATCTTTGATGAATCTTTATACTTCAATTTAATCTTTGATGATTTTGAGGATTATTTAAAGTCTAGATCATGAGAATTATACAATTTATTCCGATAGATCAAGGTCTGGCTTATGAGAATTATATAGAGGAGCGGAGTCAAAAATTGTTTAACTCTTTTGGATAAGGTCGGTCTCATAAGAATTATATAGAAAGAAGAACTGAGTTAGAAATTGTTTAATTCTTCTGCATTTTCATCACCTGTAATGTTGTGGAAAGGGAAATTTCAATTTCTTCTATGATGAATCTTTATATTTCAATTTTATCTTTGATGATTTTGATGATTCTCTAAAGTCTAGCTCATGAGAATTATACAATTTATTCCGATAGATCAAGGTCTGGCTTATGAGAATTATATAGAGGAGCCGAGTCAAAAATTGTTTCTCTTTTGGATTCCCACCTGTAATGTTGTCAAGAGAAATTTCAGTGTTTTCGTTGATGAATCTTCATATTTAAATGATTTTCCAAACCTCTTAAGGCTGTGTAGAGTTGAAAGTAAAACGGATGATTTAACCTCTTCTTAATTCAAAATCATCTCCCTGGTTTCTCTTCGAAGTTCCCGTTCCTGAGAAAGACTCAGCGTGAAACCAGAGGTTTGGCCCCTTCCTAGTTCAGAATCACCTTCTCGATTCTTCCTTTTCCAAACCTCTGATGAAAGATCATTTATAGTCTCGGTCGGGCAACTTATATTTATTGTATTTGATGCGGGAGGTCTCTCTTCAATTCCCGACTATCAGAGACTTCAAAGATTCGAATTAGATTAAATATGGAAAATTTTAGAATATCCATCATATAATATTTAATATATTATTATTATTTTTTAATTTTTTTTTATAAAAAATAAAAAAATAAAATACGTCAAATTTATTAATATTAAGAATTACAAAAACACACAAGTAAAATTTCAAACCAACAATTAGAGTGAACCACAATTTCTATACCAACGTGAGTTCAGCTTAGTAATAAATTATAAAAATACAAGATTATTTTAGTAATTATATTTTTTTAAATATAAATTTTTATTGCATTTTTTAATATATAAATTTTTATTTTTTTCATTTTTTTTTGGTTTATATCATAAACTAAGAATTATAAATATATAATTTTGATAAATTAAAAATGGTAAACCTAAATATTATTTTCTCACACTTTTTGCTATAAAATTTTGATAAACCAAAAATTATAAAATCTTTGATAAACTAGAAATTACAAAGTTAAATTTTAATAAATAAAAACTTGTGGGATTCCTCCAAGGATATCATTAGGCAAGATTGTGCAGTCCTTTTGAAGAAAGCCAAGCCCCCCAAGAGCAACTTGAGCAAGCCCGAGTTTGAGGCTTTAAAATCCTTAAATAATAATAAGGACATTGTTGTTCTTAAAGCTGACAAAGGTGGTGCGGCTGTCATCCTTAATAGGGAGGATTATAGGATGAAAATGTTAGATCATTTGGAGAATAGTGGGAGTTACAAGAAACTTGCTAAAAATCCCTTTAAAAAGATCTGAAGAGCTGTCGCTGAGGCTATTAAATCAAGTAACGCGGTGAGCTCTCTGAGTAAGAAGTTGATTGAAAGTAACCCTCTTACTCCAAGAATCTGTGGTCTTCCTAAAATCCATAAGGATGGTGCCCCCCTTTAGCCCATTGTTAATACCATTGGCGGTCCGACTTATCTTCTCGCCAAGTATCTAGTCCATAAGCTTAAGCCTCTTGTAGGCCGTTCAGACTCCTTTGTTAAAGATTCTTCTTCTTTCGTTAATGAGTTGAAGGATGTTAAAATAGATCTTGAGGATAGGCTTGTCAGTTTTGATGTCATTTCTATTTACACCAATATCCCCATTAATGAGACTATTGATGTCATTAATCGCATTACTCATCTAGATACGACCCATTTAGTTGGGATCTGCTTAACCTCCACTTTCTTCAGTTTTGATGGAGAATTCGATGAACAAACATGTGTTGTTGCCATGGGTTCTCCCCTTTCCCTGATTGTTGCTAATCTGTTTATGGAGGACTTTGAATCTAAGGCTCTTTCCACAACTCTTTTCTAGCCAAAGCTTTGGAAAAGGTTTGTAGATGATACTTGTGTCGTGTGGCCGCATGGCAAAGAAAAGTTAGATCTTTTTTTCCTTCATCTTAATGATCAATTGCGCTCCATAAAATTCACCATGGAGTATGAGGTGGATGGTAGTCTTCCGTTCCTTGATGTTCTTATCTCTAGAAAAGATGATGGTACTTTCTCCCATCAACTTTTTCGAAAGAAAACCAAGAGCAATATCTTCATGCTAGTTCACACCATTTCCCTGCTAAAAAATTAGGTGTCCTAAACACCTTAGCCACGATGGCATTGAGGATATCTGAGGGAGAAAAGTCCCATTTGTTGAGTGTCTTTTGTAAAAATGGTTATAGTAGGTCACAAGGCCTTAAAAATTTCCTCAAAGTAGAACAAGGTCCTTTAATTAAAAATAATAAGGATCCTAGTCGTTGGTCTAGTAGTGTGCGTCTTCCGTTCATTCAGGGAACCACTGAGTGATCTATCCTAATGATGAACTACAGAGGATTGGTTCGAAATGTCGATTACATGAAAAATGGATGATTAATCTAAAAGATTCTACTAACAAAATTGTTAGGGTCCTTAGGAAGCATAAGGTGTCTTCATTGTTCAAGCCCTTTAACACAATTCACAGCTCTCTCAAATCAGTTAAGGATCCGATTGACCCTAGGGATGGGAAAGGTGTCTACATCATTCCTTGTTCTTGTGGGACTCCCTACATTGGTGAAACGGGTCGGTCTATAAATCAAAGGATTTGTGAGCATGCTACTGACATTAAACATGGAAGATCTCGCTTGTCTGCCCTAGCTGAACATGAAGAATAGACTAACCATCATATCTACATCGAAGAGGCTAAGGTCATTGCTAGGATCGACCATTTCCATCATCGAAAGTTAAGAGAGGCTTTAGAAATTGAAAAAATGCCCATTAATCTCAATAGAGATGATGCCTGGATCATCAGCAGGTGTTGGATACCTGCCTTATATTCTTGATTTTTATTTTTTTTTGGTACCCTACCCTGCTTATTGTTCCTATATTTTTCTATTTATCTTTAATTTGTATTTATTTTATTTTATTTTTATTTTTATCTCTTATATTTTTTATTTTTATATTACTTATTATTTTTCATTATTATTATTATTATTATTATTATTATTTATTTTATTTTATTTTATTTTTATCTCTTATATTTTTTTTTTTATTTTTTAATATGTTATCATTGATTTTTTATTTGGACCTAGCCCTTTAATAAATAAATAAAATTTAAAAAATTTATAATTAAATAATTAAGTCAACTAAATTATATATATATATATATATATATATATATATATATATATATATATATATTAAATAATTAATTAATAAATTAATTAATCCATTAATTAATTGAATAAATTAATCAAATATTTTATTAATAAAAACAAAACTAGTCGTTATTAATTAAAAATAAATAAATAAATAACGGCTAATGATCTTTTGATTGAAAAAAAAAATCAAACTAATCATTTTCTTAAAATTGACCAAACTATATTAAAAAATTGTTTTTTGAGCCAATACCGCCAACTTTATAACTATGGTTTTGACCACTTATTGCCTCATTTAGTTTATCTGATGAGAAAGGTGAGCCCATCATTACCAGTATTACTTTTCACATTTAATCTGATGTTTACTTTTCAACGAGTTTTAATTAGCTCGATTTGATTTTCAAGGTGTTTTGAATTTTGTAACAAATAAATTGCATTTTAATTTAGTTTATAATATTTATAAGAAAAAAATATTAAAAATATGGTAACTTTGAAAAATAGTTCTAAGTATTTTTCTAAATTTAAAGATGGTGATTAGTGTAGAGTTTGTCTTGCAAATTTAGCATATTTAATCTTATGGGAATTGGCTAGGCAGTTGTATAGTGCCTATGTTTAACAATAATGCCATTAATTTATTGAAGTAATTTTCCAGATTTAAATACTTGGAAACAACTTATCTCACTCTGGAACCCTTGGCAAAAATAAGATTATCATAGAATGTGCTTAAAATATTTTTTTAACCTAAACAAAAAATAATAACTTTTTCACTTTAGCACCCAAACTAGAATTAGCTTTATTATAACCTATATATATATATATATATATATATATATATATATATATAATCTTCATTTCTCATTTGTGTCAATTCATGAGGTGAGGGAGATGTGATCTTTATTTTGATTTAAGGTTTTTAATTTGTAATTTTCTGATTTTGGTTTCAGTTTTGGTAGTTTCTTAATTATTTCTATTTTCTCAATTAATAGTTGTTTGGTTTTGCTTGTTCTGCATCCTGCCTCAATTTGTACTTATTTAAATTGTTTATTAATTTTGTATTAATTGCAATTTATCTTACAACTCCTCAATACTTTTTTGTTTTTGTAGTTATTGTAGTGTTATCTTATCATTTGGTTTTCTGGATTTGTACTTATTTTTAGTGTTATCTTGATTCAATTTATTTATAAACTCATTTTCAATACTCTTTCGGTGCTTGTTTTGAATGCTATTTTGATTTAATTTAACAAGTCATTTTTGTCATTAATTATTTTCAAATTTCTGAAGTAATAATTTGTAAAGTAATAATGCTTAATGTCAATTTAAACTTTTTAATTTATAAAAATTAGTCTATATTTTTGATTAATTATATTTATATAATTTTTATGTATTGAATTTACTAATTTCATTTACTAAATTTACTTAATAATAAAAATAATTGACATATTATACTTAAATATGTTAAATAAACTAATTTTATCTACTAATATTTATCATAATTTACTTAGTATAGTTAGTATAATTTACATTGTTATGCAAAAAATTTATTAAAATTCAACAAACTTTGTTAATAGTAAACATTCTCATTTTCAAATAAATAAAATCTATTCTTGCAGCATTAAGGTCAGGCTAGGGCTCATGAGGATTGTACAGAAGAACTTTAAATTGTTCGATACATTTTGACATCTCCGTGAAGAGGAATTTCTATTTTATATCTTTAAAGAATTTTCATGTCCGAGCTGTTTTTATTTAAATTCATAGGATACATGTTACAACTTTTTTCCTCAACAGCGCACAGGTTTTTCTTCCATCAAACCTGTGGCAGCGTAATATTGAACTGAAATCAATTATATCACCTCTTCCAAACTCAAAACCACCTTCTCTGTTTTTCTTTTTCCAAACATCATGTGGCTGTGTAAAATTTAGATGTGAAACTCATAATTCGGACTTTTTAAAATTCAAAACCACATTTCATTCCAAACCTTCCGCATCTGCGAACGTGAAAACAGTGGTTCGGTTTCTTCGGAATTCAAAATCACCTTGGCTGATTTTCCGTTTTCCAATCCTGTGACGCGTACAATCAGAGATTATTTATGAAAACCACCGTATATTTTGGGTAATATATGTATAATTAGAGATTATTTATGAGAAATATGGTATTTTTTTTTTTTGATAATATATAATTTGAGTAAGTTTAATAATTAAGAGTTTAAAACAAAAAAAAATGTAGAGTATATATTCCATAAACAAAAAAAATCTTATACACCACCAATTTGGTATCTGCCTTAACCATCATCTTAAAATTAAATTATTATGTATTTATGATATTTTACCTTTACCGTGAATGATACAACCCCTTGTATTTATTTTATTTACCTTGTATTTATTTTATTTAACGTGAGAAGTGGGTCTGGTTAGGATTCTCTACTCTTTCCAGTTTACACGTATTATTTCCAATTTACGCGTATTATTGTTTACTTCTAATCGGATGCGGACATTCTTACGAATCAAGATACTAGGTAAAAAGTTTACGAAAATAAGTAAATGCTGTCAATGTAAAATAATACATTTAAATTTAGCAAATGACTCAAATCATATCATATAGATATATGTGTATTTTTATTTAAATTATAATTATATTAGTTAAAAATAAAGTTTAAGTTTTATAATTACATTATTTAAAAATAATGTTGAATAAATAATATAATTGTTTATATATATATATATATATATATTATTTTTTAAATTTAAAAAAATTATGATATAGATTTAATATCATAACGATATTAATTGTTTCAATGAATTTTAAAAATTTAAAGGTTTGGAAACAATTAAAAATATAAGTAGTAAATTTATCGACTCTAAACAAGTCATAATAGAAAAACATGTTATAAATGATATTTGAATCTAAGTAGAGAAAATAGAAAATTATGGTCTTAACCACACAAGCTAAACTTATATATGTATGGGGAGAAAGCATTTCAATGTATTATTAATAATAATTTGATATAGCATGTTAAAAATGATATTTAAACCTAAGTGGGGAGAATAACAACTTCTCTTCTTAACCACCTAACCTAAGTGGGAAGAATCAAAAATCTTCTTAACCACCCAAATTAGACCTATGAGAGAGAGATCATGATACAATTAATAATTATTATCATTCCACAAACCACTAATCTCTAATTAATTAAAGCACAATCATTACCCCATTAAACCATTCACAACTAATCTAGTAAAATAAGATACCCCAATTCCTCAAAACTTTAACCCTTTAACTAATTAAGACCCTATTCCACTAACCCTTATCCATTAACCTTGACTACCTATCCTCAAAAATATAAACATTAACCACTAATCTACTAATCCACAAAACTCGAACCTACTAACCTTTTAAAACATTCACCAATTATTTGCTTAACCCCCAACCCCCTAACATAGTAACCCTCTCTAATCTAGTAATCAAATATAACCCCTAATACACTAATCACCAACCCCTTAACCCACTAACACACTAATCCATTAACCTCCTAACCATTAAACCCCTAATTAATGATCCACACTTAAGTTTTAATCCATGCACCCATTAATCCTTAACCACTAAACCATACAAAATTAAATTACTCAAATGAAGTTGCAAATAAATGGACTTGTAAAGGGTTGCTCCAAATATGTGCACAAAAGTGAGATACAAAGTTTTCTAACAACCCAAGATGAGCATGAAATTTCAAAACAAGAATATAAAATTGCAACTAGATGACTCGAGATAAAATTAATGATTAGCATGAACTCATGAAAACATTAGCTTTCCAAATGAAATAAAAAGTGCTATGTTTTTACTTAAACAAATGAAAAAATAGATTTCACAACACAATATACAAATAAACTGATTACAAGTTTGATTGCAAAGTAGGAAAATGTGAGTGTTATGTGTTAAGGTTATGAGTTAACCATTCAAAACTAGATTAGATTAGGAAACAAAATGATGAATGTAAGTAAATTAGTTGATCAAATTAGAAACTAGACAAAAGAAAGTTAACCACTCAAGAAGATTTCCTCTCTTAAATGAAGAGGTGAGATACCATGGGAAAAAAATTCCCAAGCTCCTCAAGAAAAGTCAACTCTTTATTAACTTCTTGTTACAATGATGACAATCCTCCTTTATTGTGAAGAAAGGTTCCAATTTCGAGAAGGCTTTTATGATAAATATTTGACTTTTTATGCACTAATCCCCTCTTGAGAAAGCAAGGACAGAATTTTGCAAAAAAATGGCAATGAAATACAAGAGAGGCTCCTCGAATAATATCTAACTTTAGCCTCTTGAGATGATGAAATCTGCCCAATAAGGAGAGGAAAAGGGCTACTTTCACCACTATTTGAACAAAATAATAGTAAAATTTTTTATGAAAGAAAGAAGTGAGATTCCTCCAAAGGTTTTACCACCTAGCAGAAGTAAGGGACAAACTTCAAAAGGTCACGTTATAGCAAAGAAAACATGCATCCAAAGGCTCCGCCGCCCTTGGGAAAAACTGCCTCCAAAAGGTGATGACAACATCACAAGGAATTTCGATATGATTTACGTGTACCTTGAGAGCCTAAGTCCCCGCCAAGGTTAGTAATAAAATACTTCTTGAAAAGGCCGCTTTCAAAATCTCTCAAAATGGACCCAAAAATCATGGAGAAAGATGAGAAAAAAATGCCAAAAGTATTTACAAGTCTACAAGGACTAGAGCGATGGTTAGGAGTACGATTATTATCCCTATCTTCACAAAAACATGCTCTTATTAGAAAATATGATCAATGTAAGCACAATATTTAAAATAAATGATTTAATAGAGTATACTTGATCATAAACACAAACCCAAGATACCTTGCAAACACAAATTGAAAGATAAAACTTTGGGATATCACAATGTGGGTTCCTCCATGTTCATGCTCAAGAGTGGGTTTATTCCTTCAAGAATGTCCTCACTCTTGCAGGCTTGATCCAAAGATATTTTTCTACACAACTTCAAATAAACTCATTAGATCTCAGACAATTCTTAAATCTTAACACTTATGGCTAAAGTATTACCGTTAATCCTATTAAGCCTCCTACTTAGATAAGTTATCAATTGAATAAATTCAAGTTAACATCAAAGCAAAACACATAACAGATCTCTACCAATTCAAATCTAGGTCAGCACATGCACACATTGACAAAGTGACACAGCTATTTCCGGACAAATAGCCCTTAAAAACTCAATGCGAGAAAAACCCGCTCTCTCGTTGATGGAGGGTTCTATTATTAAGAATATTTCGAATACACAACTCCGGGTTCCGTATTTGGAAAACCCGATAGAGAAAACTCTAGATCTACAACTCACCGGCTAATATATAGGCCAAAATAATGACCGGTCCACAACCTCAAACGGGATTTACAGATCACCCAAATCTAGGCCTAGAAACCCAGCCGCCCCCGAAAGGCTCCGTGTCGGCCTCTCGAAGCCCCCGAAAGCCTCTCGCGTCAACCTTGATGGGCCTCTAAACCCTCGGGGCAGTTGCTCCAAAAGGACTCGCGTTACCTCCCGTAATGGGTGACACAATCACTACGTCCTAGGGGTCTCTGCAACCCCTCAAGGGTTTCCCCGAAAATTGCGTTATCCTTGCCGTCGCTTTCCGTTGGAAATACCGAGGAGGGGGGGGGGGGGTGAATCCGCATTCCTTTCAATTAGAGCATTAGTTAATCTTCAATTATTATCGTTGCTTCTGTACAATGATAGCGGCAAACAAGAGGAACACAAATGCACACAGCTTTTAAGGTGGAAACCTACCCCGAGACAAAATCCACCTAATGCTTTTCTAATAATTCTTTAATATTCAACTCCAATTGAAAATAAAGCTCCAACTTCCTAGAATCTAGAAAAGCATTCTTCTAGCTCCCACTCTATGGACGCTCCAACGCCCGAGATTCCCGCAGTCAACCGAATGGATGCCCCAACACCAAATGAGCTACAACTCACCCTAGCACCACCCTACCACCCTATACAAGAATAAAAGATGAATGGACTCGTACTGTGTGAAAAATGGTCCACTTTACAATGATATAGAATGATGTAGAAGAAGAAGATATACTAGACCATAACCCCAACTTTGACACAATCACCCAATGATGATCCTAGACCTCCCAACACTACCTCTTCAACCCTTGGCAAATAGACACTAGTACAATTTGTACAATAATGTATTTACAATGACTAAGTACAATGATACCTTTACAATGATTATATGTAGTGCCGCCAACTTGAAGACTTCATATGATGAACTTCTTGCTGCTGTTATGCACCTTGGGTTGCTGTTATTGTCATGCTACCTCTCGTTGCACCTTGCTTGGCTTTTCTCACGTATAAAGTCTGGTCCTTTGCAATCTCGACAACACATGATCTGAAGCTGCCTTTTCTAGGAGCTCGACATTAACTGTGATCACATTTTATCCTCAATATCTGATTTTTTATCATATTGTATTCCTCTCGAGTTGTCTTTCCATTGCCACAGTATGAACCAATTCTGGATTCTTCAAGAGAGAGTTATACCCAATTTCTCACAATGCTTTAATTATGGATCGTTTCAAAGAAAGCACATGTGTACGGCGTGCCACGTGTCATTGTTTCTTTATTTGGCTCTCAAATTGATAGAGAGAAAACTAAAGACTATGCACTATCTTCCACTTATTACACAGAATTTCAATCCGATACTCAGAGAGAGTTTTATGATCATTTTACCAAGGTCACTTCTTTGAGATGAATTTCTGTGAGCCCGCAAAAACCCCGAATTCCATAGATCATATCTCCAAAAATATTGTGCACGTTGATTTGAAATTTTTACCGCAGCTTCCTCAGGATTTTAGCTTCGTCTCATAAAATTTCAGCTTCGAACTTTCGTAGAAAAAAATTTAGAAGCGAAAAATTCCACGATGACCTTCGTTTCAGATGGCCGAACCCTTTCATAAGGAGGAAATGAAGATCGCAATTTATATGAATGATTAAGTTGAGAGGGGACTTCAACAAGTGAATGTAGGAGGATTTTAGGAGCTTAAAGCATATTAATTATGACTTTTAAATGACCCATGCCCCAACCCCATGGGGTTTTAGCCCACTAATCGGGGGTACAAAATTCAAACATGAATATCTCTAAACCGTGAAGAATTACATGGCGTGCCATATATCAACTAAAACATATAAACAAGTAGAAACCATCAAAAGCATTATTGACCCAGAATATATTAATTTGGTAGGTCAAAATTCCCATGCAATATTGGGTTAGATCCCGGGTGCTTCCGGCTGGGTTGACATCAATGACAACCGATCAACAATCTCCCCTTTGGCATTGATGGCAACACAAGTACCTCTGCGATCATGGCACTCCTCTTCCCGCAACATTCTCTCCCCTTTGACATCAATGGCAAAGGGTAACTCCTGAAACACAAACCTAACCCGCGGACCTATACACACTTCCACTCCCCCTTTATATTCCGAAAAGGAAATCGAATGAGAACTTGTGAGAATCCCAAGCTTTTGGCAAGGATATTCCAATGTGGCCGGCGAATATTTAATATGTGTGATTATTTTGGTGCTGCTTGAATATTGCTACTTATCCAACTACTTGCATAACATCTAGTTGGGAGGTCGTTACATATAAAATACTACTAATCATAGATATGTATAACCTTTTATCCACATCCTTAGATGAGTTGTCTATGCTCAATTTGAACCCGTTACCATTGGAGTAAGCATTTCCTTGATGTACTTGGCTTGACATATAAATATTCCTTTCTCTTTGCCGAGATATTTGAAGCCCTAAGAAGTATGTCACCGACCAATTAAAGACATCTCGAAATCACTTTGCACCTTTGTAGAAAAATTCTTACTTAGCTCTGGTCATCATTGCTACCAATTATTGTATCATCCTCTTTAGCTATTAGACATGAATTAGTTGCTTCATCCAGGACATATATGTCATTTGGAGCTCGACTTGCCGTAGCCACAATTTCACCATACACGCCTTTCTTGATTTCACATTTTGTGGGATTTGAATAGTATTATGTGTCCTTGATCACACATTTGTCCAACACTCTGAGCGTATTGTGATTCATGTTTTCAACCAATAGAACATTATTGGCTAGAGAATATTTGCTTCCGAGAGTGACAAGACACTGATCCTATAACATTTGAAGATCCATCATTTCCAAAGGACACAAGCCTCCATCCTTCTTCTTTCGTAGATACAAATTTATTTCTATCTCCAGTCATATGCGTTGAGCAACCGCTATCAACATACCACACATCTTTGTTCTTTTTGAGCCTCGTAGAGCGAGAGCACAATTATCATTCTTCTTCTTCTTCTTCTTCCATGTTCGTTCATTATGTGGCTTCAAAGATTCTTCTCGAGGATTTTCAAGTCTCCATAGCCTTTTTGGCTATGTGTCCAAAGCTTCTACATTTGTAACATTCAATATTATTTCTTAAATGTTCAAATATATTGGATGTCTCGCCGAGCCCCGGGAGGTTCATATTTTGGCGTATCTCCCGGAATCGTATTCATTCCTAGGGTACGTGCGACATTGCATGCCTTTTACGACCAAATTTTCCACATGAATAACGTATTGCTAAAAAATATGTTGGTACCGGGATGGAAATTTTCGTCGAGAATTTGGTTTTCCATATCGTTTTATGAATCTTGTCCAATGAAGTCTCATGCATGTCGATCTCATAGGTTCATTGTATTTTGTTGTAGAAGGTCCTCGCTTCTTCTTCTTGTAACCGATGCCGCCTTTGTCCTTGTAATATCGTTGATTGTTGATGAGTTCTTCCAATGCCCTTTGAGCCGTTGTCATATTTTTGGATAGTTTTTCCTTTCTTCACTTCCTCACGCATCGAGACTACTTCGGCTTCTAATTCTTCCCTTTCTTGGTTGCTTTCTTCCAAATTCTTTTGTAGTGACTCTTCAATGCATTTGTGTTCTTCAACTTCAATTTTGAGACCTTGAACTTGTTCTTCAAGAGTTTTGAACAGATATTCTCCACCTTGGAGATCTTTTATAAGCTTGATTGCTTCCTCATAAAATTTGTCTATGGTCCATCCTTCTTCATTGTTTGATACCTCTTGCTGAATACGTGCTTGGCCATAAATAATACTCTCTCATTGGCTTCTTCTTCACCGTCATTGTCTTCATTGGATGATGAGCTATCTTATTTAGAGAAAGTTCCTTTGGATCCTTCCTTGTTGAATTTTTTAAATCCTTTCTTTCTTTTTTGAGTTGCCATTATTTTTGTTTGGACATTTTGCTGCAAAATGCCCCAACCTCATTACGCCTAAAACATATCAATGGAATTTTACCTTTGAATTTTCCTTACGAATTTGTAGTTTTCTCATGAAGTAAGCATATTCTTCATTTGAAAGACCTTCTTCGTCATCTCCCTTTTCTTCACACTTATTGGGTGCATGTATTTTCAATTTAAGGTTGTTTATCCTTATCGTTTTCTTAGATGCAACGAATGCAGCTTTCTAGATGCAAAGTACCCTCTTCTTCATCAAGTCTCATTTCATATGCTATGAGAACTCCATGTAATTCTCTTGCCGAGTTTGTCCGCATTTGCACTCGTATTCTAAGACCGATACCTTTGGGTTGAATCTCCTTGGTAACGTGCTCTAAGAATATTCCGTATAATAGTCTTCGTTAACTCGGCTCTCCTTAACTTTTCCATAGCATTTGTTATTTCATCAACGTATTGAAAGTATGTAGCAATGTTGCAATCTTTATTTCATTCGAGTTGCTCAAATTTTGCTCTCTATAGATTTGAAGCTTTGCTTTAACATTTGAGTCACTCCGCATATATATTCTCAAGCTTTTCCCATACATTTTCAAGTGTTTTGCAACTGAACACCTTATGATAAACATATTCAATAAGTCCACTGATAATAATATTCTTTGTTTTTGCATCATTTACCAAATTCTTCTTACCTTGTTCATCCATGTTGATGTAAATCCATTTTGAATGTTGTCCCATACTTCAACTGCGCCAAGAGATAGACCTCCATTCTTCCTTTCCAAAGTGCATAATTATTTTCATTGAATAGATGTACACCATTCTCGTATGCTCCATGACCTCTTCATTTAAACTTCTATCAAGGAACCAAGCTCGATACCAATTGTTGGTACACGAGAGGGGGGGGTGAATCAAACATTCCTCAATTAGAGCATTAGTTAATCTTCAATTATTATCGTTGCTCTGTACAATGATAGCAGCAAACAAGAGGAACACAAATGCACACCGTTTTTAAGGTGGAAACCCACTTCAGGACAAAAACCGTCTAATGCTTTTTCTAATAATTCTTTAATATTCAACTCCAATTGAAAATAAAGCTCCAACTTCCTAGAATCTAGAAAAGCATTCTTCAGCCTCCCACTAGATGGACGCTCCAATGCTCAAGATTCTTTAGTAGTCAACCGAATGGATGCTCCAACACCCAATGAGCTATAACTCACCCTAGTACCACCCTACCACCCTATAGAATAATAAAACAAGAATGGACTCCCATACCAAAGGAAAATGGTCCACTTTACAATGATATAGAATGATGTAGAAGAAGAAGTTATACTAGACCATAACCTCAACTTTGACACAACCACCTAATGATGATCCTCGACCTCCCAACACTACCTCTTCAACCTTCGCAAATAGACACTAGTACAATTTGTACAATAATGTATTTACAATGACTAAGTACAATGATACCTTTACAATGATTGTATGCAAGGTTGCCCAATTAAAGACTTCATGACGAACTTCTTTCTACCGTTATGCACCTTGGTTGCTACTCATGTGCTACCTCTTCTCGCACCTTGCTTTTCTTTTCTACCGTAGAAAGTCCGGTCCTTTGCAATCCTTGACAACACATGATCTAGCTTTTTCTTTGCCTTTTAGGAGCTCGATATTGAATCCGGTGTATCTCTATTATTTCGCATCCTCAATATCCTATTTTCGGTCTTGTAGTAGTCCTTTGAGTCATATTTCCAATGCCAATGTATTTCCGACTCCAATTTGGATTCTTCAAGAGAGTTTTATACCCAATTTCTCACAATGCCCTAATTATGGACTCTTTCGTGGAGCGCACTTGTACGGCATGCCACGTGTGACTCCGTTTCTTCATTTGGATATGAAATTGATAGATAGAAACCAAAGAAAGTGCACTATCTACCACTTTTACTAATTCCAATCCGATACTCACAGAGTTATGACGATATTACCAAGGTCACTTCTTTGAGATGAATTTCAGGAGCTCGCAAAAAACCCCGACTTCCACAGATAATATCTCCAAAAATATTGCACATCTTGATCTAAAATTTTACCCAACTTCCTCGCATTTCTCGGCTTCGTCTCATAAAAATTTCAGCTTTTGAACCTTCGCTTTAGAAACAAGTTAGAGCGAAATTCCATGATGACTTGTTTCAGATGGTCGAATTCCCTTTCATAAGGAGGAAATAAAGATCACAATTTATATGAATGCTTAAGTTGAAACGGGCTTCAACAAGTGAATGTGGGAGGGATTTTAGGAGCTTAAAAAATATTAATTATGACTTTTCAATGACCCATGCCCCAACCCCATGGGGTTTTAGCCCACTAACTGGGGGTACAAACTTCAAACATGAATATCTCTCAAACTGTGAAGAATTACATGGCGTGCCATATATAAACGGAAACATCTCGACAAGTAGAAACCATAAAAAATAATTATTGACCTAGAATATATTAACTTGGTAGGTCAAAATTCCCATGCAATATTGGGTTAGCCCCTGGTGCTGCTTGGGTTGACATCAATGACAACCGTTGATCAACATCCTCTGCGCTGTCCTTGAGTTGTTCTCTTCTCTGCCTTTTGTGTATTCTAGAACCTGGGATCAGATAATCCCCTTGGTCTAAATTCCCCTCTCTGCAGCCGAAACACTTCCTAGTATTCTTAGCAAACCCTGTCCTAGAATCTCAGCTTAACTTCAGTGCTCTGCCTCTGTGTGTCTTTACAAATGACCCCAAGCCTTTCATTTATACTTTTCTCATTGACAAATCAACAACCAAGATTAAAAGAAAGTTTGACCCATGTGACTTAAGACAATTTCATCACATGTTTAATTAAATTCACTTTAATTATTTTATTTTCCTAAGTTTTAACTTAGGAAATACATTAAAATAATTAATTAATTTAATATCTCTTAAACTAGATGAAATTTCCCAAATCCATTTCTGGGCCTTGTAGATCAGGTGAACTCTAGTCCTTCCTCAAAATTTGGGACCTTGAGCACAACTAATGCTACCCCAAATACACAAAATCTCAACACTCCGTCTTAGCATCAAGGGTGTGCTCTAGTAACACATCACACTTATGCATTACATGATTTTGGGCACTGGTTCTGTGCTGCTGAAGCTTGGCCTCCTACCACTCAACTCTGCACTGCTACTGCCATTCTGTACTGTTGCCCATGACTCTGCCACTGCCACTGCAACCACTGTACTGTAGCTCCCTCTCAATATGCTGCATCTGTGCTACTCATAGCACTGCCACTGCTAATCTGCTGCACTGCAACTTCAGTTGTTGAGAGACACAACTGAATTTCCTGCCCAATCTTTGACAAACAAGTCAAATGGGCTGCATCCTCATCACTTAAGCTCCATAGGCTACAGATCTATGTTGGCATCTAAAGAACGATGCACAACTACAACTCTGCCTGCGTAATCAGACTTCCTCTACACTACCGAAGTCACATCAGTTCCTTGTGCTGAAATCTATCACGCTACTGCTGCACTGCGCTTCCCTTTGAAGTTTTCTGTGCTGCTACAACTCTGCACTACGTAAGCAACACTGCTCTGCGCTGCTGAAGTCACATCAGCCTCTATGCTGCTACTAATTCTATGCTACTACTGCTTTGCTCTGCGCTGCTCCTCCCAGTCTTCATATATGCCTCTGCCTCTGCTTCATCTATGATCTATGCACCCACTGCTCTACTTGTCCTGCTACTGTCTTCAGGCTGCCGTAGCTCACATATGATCCAAGAGATGAGATGCTCAAGGATCCCACCTTCCTCCATGTAGCTCCTCTATATGTCCATGCCACCCCACCTCCGTGGTTCGTGAGCACTCATGGCTGCATTATCTCCTGACCCATCATCTGCCACAGCTGCCTTGGAAGAGGATGATTCCTTTTCCCTTTTCCTCTTCGGACAATGGCTGGAAAAATGTCCCATTTCGCCACACTGGAAGCACTTGATCTTTGAAAGATCCTTCTTCTTCTTCGGCTGCTTCTTCGATGCCAAGGCTACATCTTCCTCATCTTCCTTATTTACTTTTCTTAACGCAGGGTTTTGCTGCCTCTTGGTGAATCTACATAGTTCTTCTTGCCGCAGGATTGACAACAAGCTGTCCCAATCTGGGAGGTCCGCTCTGCCCAAAATACTTTGGAAAAAGGTTTCCCAATCATCCGTGACTGCACTGAGGGTAGTCCTGACTATCACTGCATTATCTACGTTTGCACCCGTTGCAGTCAGTTGATCCCTGATTGCCTGTAATATGAGGAGGAGGTGTTCCATGTATTCTCCCTTGGTCATCATGAATGACCTCATTTGGGTCTTGTTGTCGCACAGATTGTCTAGGCACCGCGACAACAGCTCAGATCAGGGGCTGTCACCTTTATCCTAAATCTCTCTATTTAAGTTGTCTCTTGCAAGCTAAGGGAGGTAGACCCTAACATAAATGAAGGACAAGAATTGGTTGCAAATCAACCAATCTAGGAGACACAGCTAAAACACCAAATACTTGATAAGATTAATGAGATTTCCAAGATCAATTATATTAAAACCAGTGCCTTATGGAGTTAAAAGATCCCATTATGCAATTAAAGCCAAGTAATGGATGTATAACTGCTGCTATGAAATTACAAATGACCACAATGATATTCAATAGAAAGCACCACAATCATTCAGTAAGACACTGAAGCAAAGCTATCATGAAACGATCATTAAGATAAATGCCAGATGCTTGAAATATTTCCGAAATTATGATTTTTCGATTATAACCCAGTTCGAAAATTAAGAAACTCTTATAGTCAAACTTAGGATAGAAACTTAAAATCTCATTTGAATATAATTTTTTTTTAGAAATTTTTTATGTTTTTGTATTTTGTATTTTTTATTATTTTATTATTTTTTAAACAAAGTAAAACAAAATTAACTCTAGACTAAACTCTATAATTAAAATCTACAAGTTAAATCTAAAACTAAGCTAACTCTAATTAAAATCTAAAGGAAAACTAAAATTAAAATCTAAATCTTAAAGCCTAACTAAAACTTACAAAAATCGAACTTAAAAAATAAAACTAAACTAAATGCAACCCCAACTAAAAATAATCGAATTAAAAATATACATACACTTAAACTACGCTAAAGACTAACAAAATCGAATTAAACAATAAAAAAACCTAGAACTAATAAAATCGAACTTAAATAACAAAACTAACGCTATCGAAAATCAAACTATACACCTAAAAAAAAATAACGCTATCAAAAAGAATCCGACTCAAAATTTTTTTAATGCATATACATGAACGTGTGCATTTTCGTTTGTTCTACGGGTTGAAGGGGAATCAGATCTAGATGGCGTGAAGAGAGAAGGGCTCGACAGCGGGAAAAGTTGGCTTGGACGACGAGGAGAGGGAGGACGACGGAATACGCTGTAGGTTGGACGGAGGGCAGAGGGAAAAAGTAGTCGAATGAGGGATCGGACAGGTAAGATGGTTGCGGCAGAAGAGGAAGGGAGGTCGACAAGGGAAGAAGAGGATGATGAGGGACGTAGAAGACTGCGGGTAAGAAGGGAAGTCGACGGTAAGGAATGTGACGGCTTGTAGAGATGAGACAGTGGACAGGGATGGTAGAGCCAAGGGTCGAAGGGAATGAAGGTAGCGACAGGAAGGAGAGCGAGGGGAGAGGAGATGAATTGAACAACGAAAAGGAAGAGGAATGCAGGGTCGATGAGGGTTGATGCAACAAAAGAAATCAAGTGGAATAATGCAGCATAAAGGAGGATTTGAAGTCAAATTGCAGATTGAATGGGAAAATCGATTTTGAAGCAGCAGAGAGTGAGGGCGTTGGGTAGCAGATTGATGGCTTGCAGAAATCGATGGGAAATGATAGCGTTTATGCAGTGGATAAACCTAGTTATCAAAATGTCCATCAGTTTAAAAAAAAAAATTCTGTCAAACTCTGATTTTCAATGCTCCTCTAATCATATAATATTCATATTTGCCCACAAAGGCGATTTGAGGCCAGATCTGGCCCTTGGGGGTTAGATCTGGCTCAGATCTAAAAAAAAAATTATGAGTAAACCCTGTAACCTGTAAAACTAGTTAGCTCCTGAAAATATATACACCAAAAAAAAATTATAAAACCCTTACAGCCTTAATAAAAATACAAATTTACAAGTTAATTTATAGATCTGAGGCCCTCATGGCGAGATTTGAACCCATTTCAGCACAATTTTTAGAAATTTGGAATTTTGAAGAGAGGCACAAGTCCTAAAGACCCTGTAAAAACACAATTTCGTAAGATAGCTTCAGGAAATTAGAAACAGTGGGCTTTTTCAGATTTATGAATCTGGGAGTCGGTTGGTCCAACTGAACTTTAGATTGATAGAGATTTAAGAAAATAACATGAGGTCCTTCAGAAAAATCAAAATGTCATTTTATGAACCCAGAAAACTGCACAATATACCTATATGCAGATTAATCCATGAAGGCCATCAACCATAAAAATATCAAACAAAGTAGCAGAGTTTAAAGACAATTCACCACATAGATCTAGAAAATGAACACCAAAATTTGTAACCCCAAAGTCTTTATGCTCTATTCATCAAAGAAAATTCACAAGAGCTTCCAAGACAAGTGCATGATTCTAAGATCGGATGACTCAAGACTGACAAACACCTTTAATTTATAGGACAAAATCTCCAACGGCTAGTTCAATTGATCCACGTCAAAATAATCTCAACCGTCGATAAGATTTGATCATATTTTAATCTGGACCGTCGAAATTATAAATTTGGGGGAAAAACGAATTTATCATTTAAATTCATTTTAATTAACTCAAAAATACTATTTTTGAGTTAATTACCCCAAAATTTTGACTTTGACTTAACCACCTAGGCCCAAGGGTTCAAAATTTCTTAAAATTTTTAATATTCCCTTGGTCTGGGGCCTTTAAAAATTCATTTTTTAAGGACCAACGAATTTTTCCTTTGAAGAATTTTAACTCACATAGGACCTAAAATTAATTTAAATTTCTGGCTTAGGATTTTTAATTAATTTGGCCAGAAAATTTAATTAATTGACTGAGAGGGGATTTTAATTATTTTTTCCAACCCTCTTTACATAAGATAAAACATTTAGACACATGAAGGGGGAATACCCATTCATATATAACCTCAAATAAATACCCAATTCTGCGACTCAAAACATGATCTAGTAGACCAAGTATCTTGTAATAAAATAATCTAGCCAAATAGCTAGGATTATTCCCAAACGACTTTTACAAGGACTCGATTGAAAACACTAGGACTCACTTAGTATGCTGATGACAAAATCCACCCTAGCTTTGGGGTGAGGCTGGAGGGGAAAACTTTGCCGATAACTTGTGCCGAAAAGCACAAGTAAATCAGTGAGACAAAAAACCTCCAAGGATAGAAATTGTCACTAACATACTAGGCTTACCTATGTTGTTACATACATTGATGGTCTTACTTAGATCATTTACATCATAAACATGCAGAATGGGTTTACATAATTTCAAAAATGTCGTCTGATGATGGAATCTGAACGACGCGACCACGTTTAACGTGATGAATCCCATTTAAAAAAATGGGGGTGTACTGCTATGGGGTCATTGACAAAGTGTGGTCAATAGGTCTCCAACAACATTTTCCTTTGGATTGATTTTCCCTCATACAGGGAAGTCAAGGCCTTCCACATTTCGCTAGCTGTCTTATTCTCAACTATGTGTGGTACAATATAGTCCTTGATACTGTCCATTATCAGCCTCTTGGCATGCCCAACAGCTTCCCTATGCTTCCGTAGGAGATCCGCATCTGTCGGTGTGACTAGAGTTTGCTCTGCATAGTCTCTTAGATTGTACACCTCAAGGAAAATTAGGATCCTTGCTTTCCACACTGAAAAGTTTGAGAGGTCCTCTAGCCTATCCTGATCATGCAGTCCATGAGGAGCCATCTGCTCAGAATTTTTCAGAGCTCCTCCTCTCTATACTAGAGATTTGAATCTAGGGTCCTTTATGAACTAGGCACCCTCTGCTCCCTCTGAGAATTGATTTTCCTCCTTGAAAATCTACCAAATCAACTATGATTCAGCTTCTTCTTTGATCCTCTGACCAAATTGCAAGTTTCCTTTGGCAAGAAATTTTTCTGAGAAGCTAATCTCCTCCCAATATTTGTCACTTGTGCTAAGGCTAAAAATCTGAAATCTTCAGAGTTTTAACCCTGCCAGCTCTTCTGAATTTCTGCAACTTTTCTGCAGACTTTTTCTGGATTTGACAGGTTCATATCTGAATCACATTGGTTGGCTTTAGACCCAACCAACGTTGTTTCTGAGCTGCCTTTGTGCAGTAATTGCTTGGGCTTGCTAGGACACAGCGCTGGACAGCATCACCCTTCCCTCTGCATGAATCTACTCCTGAAAACTATGCTGTCCCTTCAGATCTTCTTCTTTGCTGCTTTTCCAGCTGCTTTCTACAGCTAGATCCTTCATATTCTTGAGCTAGTGATCCTTCTAGATCTGCAATTTCTCTAATACCATGTAGAAATTTCTGAATCTTAACACTTATGCAGAAATTATTACTGTTAATCTGGTTAAGCTCCTCCTACTTAGATAAGTTATCAACTGAATAAATTCAAGTTAACATCGAAGAAAAACACATAATAGATCTCTACTAATTCAGATCTAGAATAATCACATGCACCATTGACAAAGTGACACAGTTATTTCTGGACAAATAGTCCCCGAAAAAACCTAATGCGAGAAAATCGGTCTTTGCCTGGGTTCTATTATTAAGAATATTTTTTAATACACAATTCTGGATTCTATATCTGGAAAACCCGACAAAGAAAACTCTAGATCTACAGCTCACTGGCTGATCTAGGGCCAAAATAATGACTGATCCACACCCTCAAATGGGATTTGCAGGACTCAGCCAAATCTAGGCCTAGAAACCCCATCGCTACCCCTGAAAGGCTCTGCGTCAGCGTTGGATGGCCTCCAAAACTTCAGTGCTACTCCATAAGGGATTGCGTTACCCCATAATGGGTGACGCAGCTACTACGCTGCCCTAAGGGTCTCTGCGTAACCCCTGAAGAGTTTCCTGAAAATTGCGCTTTCCTTACTGCTGCTGCTGCTGCCTTCCTCTGCGTTGTCCTTGAGCTGATCTCTTCTCTGCCTCTTATGTATTCTAGACCCTAGGATTAGATCATCCCCTTGGTATAAATTCCCCTCTTTGCAATTGAAACACTTCTGAGTATTCTTAGCAAACCCTGCCCTAGAATCTTAGCTTAGCTTCAGTGCCCTACCTCTGTATGTCTTTACAAATGACTCCAAGCCTTTCCTTTATACTTTTCTTGTTAAAAAATCAATAGCCAAGATTAAATCTTTAATCAATGGCTAAGATTAAAAGAAATCTTGATCCGTGTGACTTAAGACAATGTCATCACATGTTTAATTAAATTCACTTTAATTATTTTATTTTCCTAAGTTTTAACTTAGGAAATACATTAAAATAATTAATTAATTTAATATCTCTTAAACCAAATAAAATTTCCCAAATCCATTTTTGGGTTTTGTAGATCAGGTGAACTCTAGTCCTTCCTAAAAATTTGGGACCTAGAGCACAACTGATGCTACCCAAAATATACAAAATCTCAACAAGGTCCACATGGGTTAGAAAAATATAATGAGAAAGATATCTTAGAGATTTATATGAAAATATACTAAAATATTCCCTATTTAGAATAAATATCTAAAACCAAATATTTGTGCAAGATAGCTCTACACTAAAAAATATTTTGCAAGCATATGGAAATAATAAACACAATACTACCAATAGAAAATGAAGATCGCGATCAAGAATTATAACACAACCATAAAAGAATAAAATCTCATAGTTGAACCCCAAAGTCTTGTTATTTCATTGAGAGATGAGTATACAAAGTGGCAAAACCTCCCCAAGCACAAGAGCTCATATTCAAGATACAAAATGAGAGCCAAAGACTCATTTAAATAGAACTATGGGAGCTAATCCCAATGCAAAAGTTGAATGACAAGTGGAAAAACGATTTTTTACAAATGGTACAAGAACTGTCCAAGTGGAGAGAGTGTTAGAGATAATTGTTTGTAGACTGCTGAAGGTGGCATGTGACAAATCTATTTATCCCCTGTTCTGGCCAGTGTACCTCTATTTCCTCTGTGCAAATCTTTGGTGGTTGTTAGGTGTAGATGATCACAGGTGATAGGGGAGCAAACTCCCATCGAATTCTCCACAATGAAACTCAAATATGTAACACCTATCACAAGTGCCAACGCTGTCCAACAAACTTTTTTGTTTACTGTGCATAGGAGCTGCCAATGTAGAGGTAAATTGTTTGTGCGTAGATGTTGTTGAAGGGGACAACGTACAAGTTGTACGGGAAGTCTAGATTGGTGGAGACATACTTCTTAATTTATGCATTGATTGAATCTTCCAATCTGTCCCACAAATCTGCGACGAGATGCCTTTCACAACTGCATATTAACTGAAGCAATTTGCCATCATGGAGTGTTGACTGTCTTCCCACAAATCTGCGTGGAATTTCCTCTTGTTTGGCTGCGTTAATATTTCATTTTTATCCTTTGTGTTGGTTGTAGATATACCATGGAGAATGAGTGGGGTGCATGCCTCACTAATTTTATTAAAATCCAAACTTTAATTATACCATGTTTGAATTAAATCATATTTGGTCTTCAAACTTTTTTGTTGTGCGTTATGAACTCATGTGGTCCTCTTTGACTTGCTTATTTAGTACTTTGACTTTGAACTTGAGTTGTGGTCTATGTGGTGGGCCCCACATTGTTGCTACATTACCCTTGGCTTCCTCTATTAATTTCCATGTGAAAATTTGACTTATTTTGACTTTGGAAAATTTTCTAAATTTTTCCAATTATTCACTTTTTTGAATTTTTTCCTCATTTTTTCCACTAACATTAGAAAAATCGGTTTTTGAGGGACTATAAGTTGTTTTTTGACCCTCAAAGTGGGTCCTAGGATAATGCCGGGCCTCTGGAGATGAATTTTGAGTAGTCACACGCCCCAGACATTTCTGAAGACAATTTATTTACATCATTACATAGAAATTAATTAAAAAATCCCGTTTTGCAAGAAATTTTTAATTATTAAAAAATCCTACTTAGACCTAGTCAAATTTCACAAAATTTCAGAGATAACCAAGCATGGTAATATACATTGACTCTAGACACTAATATGCCTTAGGGGCTCAAC
The DNA here is from genome assembly GCA_034641835.2 of Pinus albicaulis. Classification (NCBI taxonomy): domain Eukaryota; kingdom Viridiplantae; phylum Streptophyta; class Pinopsida; order Pinales; family Pinaceae; genus Pinus; species Pinus albicaulis. Next base: position 68,233 of record JAXQQM020073300.1, on the reverse strand, counting down.
CTTCAAGCCGTCACCCTCGCTTTGGGGTAATGCAATGAGTGAAAAAACCTAGAAAATTATCCGCTGTTAAAAAGAAGGAATAATTAACTAAGTAAAAAAAAAACTCCAAGGTATACTCGCTTGCTGATCGAGTCCCAACATCCTAGGCCTGTCACATGGCTTTATTCATCATGCTAATGACATTTATACAATATCCCCGTAGGGCTGCGAAATCTGAGGATTGAAGAAGAAAATGATAATAAGAAGAAGTAGAGTTTAAAAACTCTGTTGAACTGATGATATATGATGGTACAAATGTGTTCTGGTTCATCCTTGGGCATGGAGTCTTCTCATTATCATCAGGTGCCACTCTAGTGATCAACAGGTCCTAAGCTACCTAGGACTGTTACAGACTCAATACTGACTCAAATTCATCATTACTAGCATCACTTATTACAATTCCCCATAGGGCTTGGAATCTGGATACAAGAGAAAGATGACAAGAAATAGAAGTAGAGTTCAAAAAATCTGTTGAACTGATGATATCTGATGGTAAAAATGTCTTTTGGTTTATCTTTGGGCATGGAGTCTTCTCATTATCATTAGGTGCCACTCCAGTGGTGAATAAGGGAGATAAGAAGACTTGTTTAAGACACCGTTATGACAGAATTTTATGGCAACGTGTTGCACAAGATGGAAAGAAGTGCCACGTCCCAAGAATTCCATGGCCCAGGAGAGAAGTAAGGGTTTCATTTTGTAGCTCACTGCCAACTAAGAAGAGGAAGCTCTAAGAGGTCATGGTCTGTCCAAAAAAAACTTCAAATCAATGCTTAAAGGTCTGTGATAAAAGGCTAAGAGATTTCAAGCATTCCTTCCTTAAGCTTTCCAAAACAAAATGTGAGAAAAACCCTTCAGAAAAGTTTGATATTTCTAAAAAACAACCCCAAAATTCAATGATATATAACCCTTATATCAACTCTTAAACCTCTGCAAAATATCACCAAAGTTAGTGAGAAATAGTGACAGAGAATGTGCAACATTATTCACAAATAGTATACTAGGCTTTTATCCAGGTTTTAAAGTATAGCTTCTATACTTGAATAATCAACCATATGCTCTATGCTAGTTGATATATACCAATAAGAGCTCAAAATAGGTTTTGGAAAAAATAGTTTTGAAGTAGGTTATTATCACAACTCAATTCTTGGGAGAAAATCTGTATAAGAATCCAAAGGATGAAGACTTGGGGAAGAAAAAATATGTGAGATGCTTCTACTTCATCCTCAAGAGTGGGATAATCCAAAATAGGATGTCTCGTCACACTTGAGCTATGATCTGCAAAATTTTCTACATAGGCTCAACATGATTTATTAGTTTCCATAAGGGATTAGATAATAAAATGAAAAGGAAATCCTAGCAATTCCACCAAAAATTAACTAAGATGTACCATTCTATATTAACTCTCTAATCTAAATGCTAGTGAAAGGTAGCTAAACACTAGTATATCAATGAAGCTAAAGAAAAATAACAAATGGAAATTGGATCAAGTATAACATAAGCATATAATCACAAAATCATATCATCAAAGTATACGCAAGAGACCACATATGAACCCCAAAGTCTTGTTATTTCATTGAAAACTGAGTATACAAAGTGGCAGAACCTCCCCAAGCACAAGAGCTTGTATTCTAGATACAATATGAGAGCCCATGGCTCCATTATATAGAAATTTGGGAGAAAATCCCAATGAAAAACCAAATTCCAAGTGGTGAGAGGGAGGAAATTACAAGGCAAATTCGAATTTGATAAGTGGAGCTCCAATGCAAAGTGTAAAAATTGGATTCTGACAAGTGGAAATCATTTTATTATTCCTTTATGTGCCAAATTCGAATTTTATGATGGAATGACAAGTGTGTCTGGGTGGTAACCCATGTGAGGACAATTTCCCACAAAAATCTCCACCAAATATTCTCCCAAATCCTCCCAAATGTGCATTAACTTCACAAATTCGAATTTCCAGGTAAACAACTCTCATGTAATGCTAGAAATTCGATTTTATTTGAGCACATGTAATTTCCTTGATTTTAGGAGTCCACATCACCTTGGGACTTCACTTTAACTCCTCCATAATTTTCCACCTCATTTCCACTTCATTTAGCATATGTGGATATTTATTTTTCTTCATTTATTTAAATTCTGCCTTAATTAATTGCTAGATTTTCCACTAAACTTAAGAAAAGTGGGGTTTGAGGGTTCAAAACACATTTTTAACCCCTCAAAGTGTGTCATAGTAGAAATTTGAGGTTGAGAGGTGTAATTTTGATTACTCATACGCCATACAACTTCTCTAGACAACACTTTTTACAATTCAATTACAATTTTTATTGCAATTTTTGACCTGTGGGAAATCTAAAAAATCAAAAACTCACTACCTAGACCTAACCAAATTCCATAAAATATTTTGTGTGATATAGTATTGTAATATACATTGACTCTAGGACTCACCATGAAAGTGAAAAAACTTGAAACTTGAATCCAATTTGTCATGAATCTTGTTCCGAATCTACTTATGCTTCACCTTTAATTACATCTTACATGCATAAAGTATTTGGGAAAGGTTTCTCCATAAAGTAGCATTCTATTTCATGTCACACAAGTACATTTCAAGTTAAAGTTAATTTTCATGTTTGGCTAATTCACTTACATGCCCCAAGCAACCACTAAAATTTTACCTCCAACATAAGTTGGTTGAATAGACATTTTAGGGTCCCTCTACTCCTGTATTGACTCCTCACTATGAGTCATATCTTTGGGCAAGGGTGAGGTCTGAGGATTGAAGAATTGAATTGTAACCTTGTTTTATAACTAATTAATAAAATAAACCAAGAGCATTGTTCATCACATTTACCTTACTTGCAAGTTCTAAATTTTTGTTTTCTTGATGGTTTAGAGTCTCACATGCAACATCATTTCCTATTTTCAAGAAGCATTTCCTTTCGTGAAAGTATTGTAATCTCTTTTGCAACAAGTTTAGGTTTATTTTATTGTACTTGGAACATTGTCTAATTTAGCAAACTCCCTTTCATGTTTAATGATCATCATGTTCATGAATAGTTAATGAGACTCATTTTCTTTTCAAGTACTCTTATTTCATGTTGCAAGGCTAATTGCATGTTGTTATCTTGGTTTAATATTTGAGTTTTTCTATCATCTCATTTACATTCTCTAAAATAGATTACTAATTGTTTGTATTTTGGCAAGATATCTTCACATGTTTTGATTCACCAATTTATATATCTTAAAAACATTCTTGTATCTTGCATTTATAATATCTTGTGCGAATAGTTTCTTGTTTCAATTTTCGGGATTACTTTTGCTTTCCATTTGAAAACAATTCACTTCATTTAAGCAAATACAATTTCATTTGAAGAGAAATACTCTGAAGGCACTGTTTTCTCATGTGTCTCATGCTTATTTTATGTATTGATGGTTATTATTCATATCACGTTTTTGCTTATAAATCTGAAGAAGTAATCTATTTAATTGTAACAACTCTCCTAGAATACTCACATCTTTAACTTAGTTTTTCTTTAGGGACCACCCCCCATAGCTAACTTAGGAGATAGCTTAAATGGAGATAGTTGGGATTAGTGTGACAACCCCTTCTCTGAGTTCCTTGCCACCAACCACACCTTGGGGGGTTAAAGGTTTTTCTCTCTAACTTGTAGGTAGGTGTAGGCGGAAAGCGATAACACCTTGGCACTACTGGCTATCAGATTATTTTAGGATTTTGATTTTGGACACCAATGTTTAGACTATTTCTTGGTTATGGTAGCTATAATGAATGAAGTTATAATACATTTATTCTTACTCTATTTGGAGAAATGTCTTTATTATTTTTACAATAGGCTTTCGTTAATGTCAACCCATAAAAAAGTGGTAGGTTGTTTCACAAAAATCAAAACCATAGTACTTAATATTTTTTGTTTATACAACATAAAACAGTTCTATCAAGTATGAAAATCCCTTTTCTAGGGTGTACTACAGGCAATGGAATGTTGGAAACACAATTCATCTCTTGTACCTAGTTATCTATTCAAAGAGAAGAAAATGCACCATTTTATTTAAAGTGAATTGAATTGAAGAGTAATACTTGTATTTTTTGATGAAGTTTGGATGGGATACAATTTCTAGTGTGAATTTACAAGTTTGAAATTCTGAAATAGAACTACAATTCACTGTGACATTTTTTGCTGTCGTTTGTCTTTTTGTTGTTTTTTCTTGCTAAAATCATTGTAAGGATTGGAGGCGTTAAGTTCATGAACTTACCAACACCAACTGGGTGTTTGTGAAAAGAAAAGCACACAAAAAAAAATGTTGGCATTTCTTGAATTTAACAAATTTTTTCACCCTTAAACTATTGTATCTCACATTCTTTAATTTCATATTTGGTTCTGCATGGTATGTTCACAATTAATGGTGATGTTTATGTGATGTCCTATCATGCATATGGTGAAATTTAAGTGATGTCCTATCATGCATATGGTGAAATTTTGTGTGGGTCAGTTGACTGCTTTTCAAATATGGAAAACTCATAACATTTGTAGCACGTGGAAATAGTTGATCTTGTTTTTCTACATGTGACAAACTGAAACTGTTGGCTTCAAATTTTTTGTTTTCCGAAGGAAAAGTCAAATCACATTTTATTTCATAGTTAGAAATGGGTAGGGGACCAGGGTTACATTGCATACTATCCAAGTAGTAGGCATAGTATGCATAAATATGCCAAAGGAGACACTGAATTTCCCAAAAAACTGATAAAAATCCTAGAAAACCTGAGCATTTATCCATCAGTTCAAAAACTAAAGCTAGAGCTCATTAAGGAGCAGCCAAAAGTGGTGTATATATTAATCATTATAATTCAGAAATGCAATCCCTAACCTGGTGTATGAAATAAAGTTCTAAAATAGAACCTGCCTTGGAAGAAGATTGCTAACTTCTTTCCCTTAAGTCTTTGTCAACTCCAACTATGCATATATGGATTCCACTGCCTTCTTGGCCAAATTGTAAGCTACACCATTGTGTTCCCTGAAAATATGACAAATAAATGTTAGAAGAACTTTTCTTGAGGTCATGGGCTCTCTTCACTGCATCTGTGAGAATCAAAATTTTGGTTCTTATAGACTCCTTTCATCCATTCCATTATTAGCTTGGAATCTCCATACACTTGAACTCTTTCCAGTTATCTTTCTTTTGCCACTTTCATCACAACCATGGGGTCCATTACTTTTGCCTAGTTGTTGGAGCCCTGCCACAGATGGCATAAGAAGGCTATACTATGATTGAATTGGAAATAAATAATACCTCTTGCACCACTATTCCCATGGTTTCCCTAAGATGCTCCATCCGAGAATTCCCATGTCACTGATTTGTCAATCTCTAACTCCTTAACCTGTCTGATTTTCCTTTTTGTTGATAATTTTTCAGCCCATCATATGCGTATCTAATCAGTGGAAACTTCAAATGTGAAAAATCTGTTGATCTTAAAAAATTCCCAAGTTTCGGGCTCACCAGATAGACCATAAAGTCACTGCTGGGAGAGCTGCATGTTCATTTCTTTTTCTCTTCGTCTCTCCAAAATTTTAGTGCTTCCTCCACTATGTCCCCTTGCAAAAATCCTTTTCCTCTAGTAAGGACTTTAACTTCATTCCACGCTTGTCTCGAGTAGCGACATTCAAGAATTAGATGCTTGACTATCTCAGTCTTCGTAAAATTTTCGTAGATGTTCTATTGTTGATGAAACTTTAATTTTTATCCAATATTAGTCAGCAATCACATAAACAAGAAAGTAAAATGCAAATAGAACATACCAGTAGATCGACAGAAGACAAGCCAGAAATATATAAGTGTGTTGGTGTGTTACGACGGTCAATAGGATGCTTCAACCAACAAAGTCTCAATATGGTCAGCCAACCATTAGTGTCACACAACCCTCTAGGACAGCCAGAACAATCAACCCCAAAAGTCAAAAAAATTCAACGCTTTCAGTCAATGGTAAACGCAAACAGCAGTAGAAGCTAGGTCAATGCAGCCAAGTCAAAGTCAACGTCCAACCTCGGGAATTGTGCAAAAAAATGCGGATTCAGAAAATCAAAAATTTGGGAGAGTGTCACGTCAATTTGACCTTGCATTGACCAAAGTCAACACTACTGCAGAAACCCTACGCCGAAAACAGAAATGTCTCCTAGCTACAATTTCTTACGTGTGGAGAGAAGAGCCTCCAAGGTGATCGAACCAATCAGATGAGGAGAGAGAAATGTGTGAGGATGAGATGAGTGAAAATGTCCTCCAATGTTGACCAATATATATCCATCAATGAGGGTGTGTGACACAAGTTCTAGGGCTCCAAACCTTAAGGCTGACCTGCACATATTTTGAATAAATTAAAAATAAATGTTCTGCTCATCGGATCAAGATGATCTTTAGATAAATCTTGCACCTCTTTGAAAGAGGAGTCCAATAAAAATATTGGCATCTTCATCTGAGCATCAGAAAATGGAGTTTGGACCTAGTTGTCCAAAATTAACACTCCCTCTCAACTAGGGAGAACTCCATCCACCTGTGCAATCCAAACATCGTGCGTCATCCCGCCGTAACTTGCTTTGATGGCTTCTTTATTTCAGAACAAAGGTGGGTCAGTCACAAAGACATCATTCCCGGCTGACAGATTCAACCCAGAGGTTCGAAACCTCTAGAGGACTCAGAGAGTCTCATACCAACTCGAAGTTGGTTTATCTGACCCGAAGTCAGTAGGAGGTCCGAAACATCACTAGATTTGATCCAGATCAAGTGGTTGGACACGTGCCATCCTAGATAGAGAGTACGACAATCTTTGATGCGTCCATCGGTATTTGCTACTAGTCTCTACCTTTTACCAGCTCATTGGCCAAATGAGATGTACTTCCCATGAGTCTGGAATTCAGTGGGTAGGATGCATACGGGGCACAGATCATGAGAGGTGAACCAACTCAATATCATAAAGGTGGGGCAGAAGCACCACAAGATTCGGCAAGCCTAGCCTCGTGTGTGCTTATAGCTCCAAGAAGCTGTCCCCAAATCCCCCCAGAGCTCCCAGAGCTCATCGTCCAACAGGACCCTCAGCATAGGGTCGTTCCGCTATACCAAGATTCTCACGGAAGGTTAGGAACTTGACCTTCCCCAAGGGCTTTGTGAGAATATCTGCGACCTGGTCATCAGTTCCTATATGATCGAGCCTTACGGCGCCTCGCTGTACCATATCCCAGATAAAGTGGTACCTGATATCAATATGCTTGGATCGATTGTGGAACACGTGATTCTTGAACAACCGAATCCCACTCTGGTTATCACAGAGTATAACGGTGGTATCTAGCACATGCCTGAATAGTTAACTGAAGAGATTTCGCAACCAAACTGCTTCACAACAGGCCATACTCGCTGCAATGTATTCAGCCTCCGTGGTGCTTAATGCAACCGACATCTTCTTTCTTCTCATCCATGATATCAAAGCAGAACCAAGTGTGAAGCAACATCCCTCTGTGCTCTTACGAATTACCGCATTGCCAACCCAATCGGCATCAGTATATCCATGGAGTGTCATGCTCCCGGCAGTGTATCTTAGCCCATGGTTTATTATGCCCCGAAGATATCTCACCAGATTCTTGGAACCAACCCAATGAAAGTGATGAGGCTCAACCATATGTTGACTCAAAGTGTTTACTGCAAAACATACGTCCGGGCGGGTGTTCACTAAGAACATCAGGGCCCCTATAAGTTGACGATACTCGGTAGGATTTGCTAGCACGGGCCTAGCAGCGCTGCCACTCAACTTCTTAAAGTTGAGCTCCATCGGTGTTGACACGGACTTACAGTCCACCATTCCAAATATTTCCAAAAGCTTCACATTATATATTCCTTGAGAAAGGAAAATCTCGCTAGGTCTTTGCCAGACCTCCAGGCCTAGGAAATAGTGCATCAGTCCTAGGTCCTTCATTTCGAACTCAGGAGCGAGCTCCCTCTTACACTGATGATGAGAGGGTTAGCACCTGTCAGGAATAAGTCTTCCACATACAACACCATAATGAGAGGATTTTCTCTATCAACCTTGAAGTAAAGGTTCGGATCAACATTACTACGAGTGAAGCCCAACTTCATCAGGTAGCTATCTATCCTCTCGTACCAAACTTTGGGTGCTTGCTTCAACCCACAGAGGGTTTTCTTCAACCTGCAAACATGGATGTCCAAATCTTGGACTTCGAACCCCAGAGGTTGCTCCACATACACCTCTTCCTTGATCACACCATGCAGAAATGAGGTCTTTATATCCATCTGATGAAGATTCCATCCTTGCGTAGTAGCAAGGGATATAATAGATTGGATGGTGGTATATCGGGCCACAGGTGAAAATATATCATCATAGTCTACACCTTCCTTTTGAGAGAAGCCATAGGCAACGAATCTTGCCTTGAACTTTTCAGCACTCCCTTCAGATCCATGCTTGATCTTATAGAGCCATTTCTAGGTGACAATTGTTTTGTCCTCCGGTCTTGGAACCACATCCCAGACATCATTCTTCATAATGGACTCATATTCTTTATGCATAGAATCCTTCCAGACTTGATGCTTTATGACTTCCTCAGAAGATCCAAGCTTAGATTGTACAATAGTACTCATAGCTGCTAGATACCCTTGGTATCTATTCGACTTCTTGCTTTCACGGAATGTCCCCCTTGGGGCCATATGATTCTTGGCATACTTGAGAGTGTCCTTGAGCCATGATGGTTTTTTCCTCATTGAAGGAGGTGGATCAATAGGGTCCATCGGTCCTTCAACATCAGGCATTGTCTCATCCTTCGGTTCTTCTTGATTTATAGGCCTTGCTTCATGATCTTCTTCAGATCTCGGAAGAATTACTACGTTCCTTAGGGAAGCATCTTTGTCAAAGGTAACATCGTGGCATATATCCACTTCCCTTTGACCAAGCACATAGATTCTATAGGGTTTCGAAGTTTCGCTATAGCCCACAAACATTCCCTTCTTCCCAGAAGCATCCAGCTTGCTCCTCTCCTCCTTCGGTACATGAAAATAAACAGGACATCCAAAAACTCTAAAATGTGAGACATCAAGTTTCTTACTAGTGAAAACATCTTCGGGAGTTTTGGAGTCCAGAGCGGAATGAGGGCATCGATTTTGTATGTACACAATAGTGTTCGCAGCTTCTCCCCACAGAAACTTCGGTAGACCCTAGTCACATAGCATGGCAAGGGAAGCTTCCACAATGGTCCTATTCTTTCTTTCAGCAATTCCACTCTGCTTAGGAGTATAGACAGTTGTGGTCTCCCTCTTGATGCTAGATTCTCTACAAAAGTTCTTGAATTCGTTCGTCTCATATTCAGTGCCATTATTGGTCCTCAATATCTTAATCTTCTTCCCTGTTATATTTTCCACCAAGGCTTTGAAGGTACAGAACCACATGAAAGCCTCATTCTTATTTTTCAAGAATTATATCCAGGTTTTGTGAGAGAATTCATCTATGAACGTCATATAGTAAGAAAATCCTCCCAAGGATGTCACGGGCAGCATACCAGATAGATCAAAATGTATCAGTTGCAAGACATCAGATGTTTTTGTGACACTTGAGGGGAAAGGTCCCCTTGTATGCTTTCCTTCGGCACAACCCTGACATACACCTTCATGATCATTTGTGAACTCAGACATCCCCGTCACCACATTCCTTGCTTTGGGAAGGGCTTTATAGTGAAGGTGTCTGAACCTCCAGTGCAATAGTTCAGTTTGTCGGATAGTATCACACGTCATCGCTCCTAGTGGACTTCCTCCAACTTGGTAGAGTGTATCAACTCTAAACTCAATCGTGATGGCTTCCTTGAAACTCTTCTTCCAGATACACACTTCCATCAATGAATGCCACATTGAAACCTTTCATTTCCAATACAGACACAAGGTTATTATTCAAGCCAAGTACATATAGTACGTCTTGCAAGCGGAGGACTTGACCTTGAGACAAAAGGGTCACAGTCCCTGTCCCTTTTACGGTATATGTGGCATTATCTCCAAGGATAATTTTCAGATTAACATCCTTCTCAACCATGTCAGAAAGTCCTTCTTTGAACCCAGTGATATGCCTTGAGGCACCACTATCTATCAACCAGACATCCATAGTGTCAGGTGGAGATGTAGCAGAGAGGGAAAATACAAGAATAAATTCGTTTCATTTATCATTAACAATATTCGATTCCTCATACCTGGAATATCTCAACCTTTTGAAAGGTTGCTATTTTACGCCGGAGGGAACCTTCCTCTTTCCTTTGAACCTATTGTTCCTTTGATTGCCATTCCTCCGGTTGTTATTGTTGTCATCATCATCAGGAGAATCCTTCTTGAAAGGGCATTCTCTAGCATAGTGTCCAGGCTTGTGGCAAGTGTAACATTTGACATTCTTTCCTTCGGCCCCTACTCTTCCTTTGTTCTTCAGACCACCAAAGTTCTTCTTCTTAGCACGAACAGTGAAGGCAACATTTCCTTAATTTTCATATTCCTTCATTCCTGACTCTTCTTGTACGCCTCTCGATAGTACTTCATCAAAATGAGGTATGATATTGTTATCGAGAATGGCAGTGTTGAATACATGCCATTCGGATGAGAGACCTCCAAGTGCGGTGAGAACCATCTCTTGATCGGCTATTGTCTCCCCAATAGCCAAAAAATTATTCCTGATTTTGGTCAGCTTCAGAAAATATGATTCCTTGCCTTTCTTTAGATTCTTCAATTGGTTCTTGAAGAATAGGACTTGATTTGCATGGTTGGCTTTGAACATGTTGACCAACTTGTCATACATCTCCTTGGATGTGTGTAGCTTAGATATGTAGGCTACCAAACTCTTGTGAATTGAGTCCCTGATCATCAGCTTGGCTTTGATTTCCCCCTTCTTGTACTTTGTTTTGGCAACAGCAGTTGCAGTGGATGGAGGTTCTTGGATTTTACCCTGCACATAGTCCATGACATATTAGTCTTCCAAGTTAAGATCTAGTGTCATCTTCCAAGCATGGAAGTCTTCCTTTCCAGTCAATTTGTCATCGGCCTTAAAGCCATTGTAGTTTGAGGAACCCATCCTCTTCTTCGGTGATTGCTACAAACTAGGGCTTTGTCTTCACCTTAGCTCTGATACCATGTAAATTTTCGTAGATGTTATATGCTTGATGAAACTCTACTTTTTATCCAATATCAGTCAACAATCGCATAAAAAAGAAAGTAAAATGCAGATAGAACATACCAGTAGATCGACAAAAGACAAGCCAGAAATATATAAGTGTGTTGGTGCGTTACACCGGTCAACAGGATGCTTCAACCAACAAAGTCTCAATATGGTCATCCAACTTGTAGTGTCACACAACCCTCTAGGACAGCCAGAACAGTCAACCCCAAAAGTCAACGTTGTTAGTCAATGGTCAATGCAAACAGTAGCAGCAGCTAGGTCAATGCAGCCAAGTCAAAGTCAAAGTCTAGCCTCGGGAATTGTGCAAAAAAATGCAGATTCAGAAAATCGAAAGTTTGGGAGAGTTTAAGGTAAATTTTACCTTGCGTTGACCAAAGTCAACATTGGTCAACGCTACTGCAGAAACCATAGGCCGAAAATGGAAATGTCTCCTAGCTGTAATTTCCCACATGTGGAGAGAAGAGCCTCCAAGGTGATCGAACCAATCAAATGAGGAGAGAGAAATGTGTGAGGATGAGATGAGTGAAAATGTCCTCCAACGTTGACCGATATATATCCATCAATGAGGGTGTGTGACACAAGTTCTAGGGCTCCAAACCTTAAGGATGACCTGCACATATTTTGAATAAATTCAAAATAAATGTTCTGCTCATTGGATCAAGATGATCTTTAGATCGATCTTGCACCTCTCCGAAAGAGGAGTCCAATAAAAATATTGGAATCTTCACCTAAGCATCAGAACATGGAGTTTGGACCTAGTTGTCCAAAATTAATAGTCTTCCTTTCATAGAAAGCACATGCCCGGTCTTTGCCAAGTTGTGGACTGAAAGTTGTCCCAAGTAAGTAATTTGTTTGATAGGACCAATCATAGGAAGACCCTGCTTTTCATGGGGGATTTATATTTTCGTATTTCTTTCCGCCACCATTTTCCTTCCTGATCTATAGGAAATGCAACAAAGTAACCCATCTTTTTTGAATGAAATACACCTAAGGGATTTTTTTTTTTCAGTACCAACTCATCTTCCTCTTCCCTGAGGCTAGGATATTCCTTGATGAGTCCTTTCCTCACTAGGTTCCATTCCTCCATCTGGCTGTGTTCTAGTCTGAGAGATTGTGATGTTTTCCATCCTGAAGTCAACATCAAGTCACTCTGATGACCATATGCATCAGCTAAGGCAGATATTTCTATTTGTGCCAATTGTCCTCTTTGTTGATCATGTAAAAATTCCAAGCCTAGATGACTAATGTCCTTATGATCTCAGTTAAACAAGTAAATTACTGAATTTAATAACACGAAAAATAGATTCAGACCATAGCATCAATCTAACAATAGCTGGATATTAAACAGCAGAAGCAAAAAACTAGTTCCACACATACACAGGAAATTACTCCATTAAAATCAACTTTTCGTTCCTTCAAAAAACTTACAAGGAGACCTCCAGAAGTTGCCAAAACTAGCAGCTGCAAGATTACAAAAGCACCTCAAACTGAGCTACCTGCTAAGAGTATAACATGTTGAATGGATTGTACAGCCTCATTTCACAGATCGTATGGTGTTAGCATACACGATAAATGATCCATAAGGAGTGTGACACATTCTGTCTATTATTAACTCAGTGGTATGGTTCTATATTGTCCGGATTCACCTCCACTTGAATCCCTAATATATTTTTGAGTTTACTCCTATTCTAAGTCATATATGGACGTGATACACTTTTTAGACTCCCCCCCTCTGAAAATGACTTATTACAAAAATAAATCTCTCCCCCTTTAGCTCCTAGATGTGTTTTAAATCACTTAACAAATTATGCTCAATGTTATGTCAAATTAACATGCATAACCAATGGTAGAATCTATTCAATCATAATGATAACATAAGCTGAAAGTAAAATATGCACATACACAAAATTTGGACAGCTAGAACACTTCATATATATAGAGAAGTCAGGCTCTCGAAACCCTAGCGATGAATTCCTCATCACTAGGAATCACTCCTAATCATAGTTGGTTGTTCCACCAAAGATCCTCAACAAGCATGCATACAAATCAACAAGTCCTCCTTGGCACCTTCACTTGTATCATGCATGTGTAATAGATGGTCTTCCTCTATCATCCTTGCATCAAGGATTCTAGGTAGCACCAAGCTTCTGACTACCACAAAATTCTAGTCTTCTCTCACAAGAACTATAAGGTCAAATGCTTCTTTTAGTCCTTCAAGGTTTCTCTCGAACCATAGCTTGCTTTTCTTATTACGGAAAACACAATAACTTTAATCTTCAGTTGAAATTGGTTAGGATCCCTGGCACTCAAGAAAGAGAGAGCAAATACACACAAAGAAGTACAAAGAGACATGCTCACGCTATCTCTGAAATCTTTAACACAACTATGCGATTATGAGTGAACAATAATGAAGTGATGAAAAGACACTCTCCCAGTGTTTTAAAAATTAGTTGAGTTAGATTGGTACATAGCCTAGTTGACTGAGTTAACCATCAAGGGATATGACTTGCCCTCCAAACTAGAACAAAGACTAGTTTGGTATCAAACCAGCTAATTTAGTACCAAAATGGTTCAATTTGGCTAAATCCATACCTACCGGGATGGTTCAATACCAATTTGCACCTCAACCAATTGTCTAAAATATTTGAAGTGGAAATTTATCTAACTTGGATAATTGTTGAAATATGGTAACCTAAATTGAGTGTATAGTTGAAGGCATTTTGCAAAAGCAAAATTGCAACTCTAAAAGAATGCTTCCTATTAAATATCTTTCTGATGAAATAATTCATGTAAGACATCCTAGTAGTAGGGCACAACCACTTTTTTATTATCCATTGATTGAGGTGGGAGGATACGACCCATGAGCTTAGAGATTAGTTCTGATGCCACAAAGTTGATTCTAATTGAGCTGCTATGGTTTATTTGGAGGGATCATGCCCCATATATAAAAATTCTACTGCAGTATCATGGTTTATTTCTCTTACTTGATTTAAATATTACAAGTTATTTTCATAAATTAAATTCAGAAAATACCGAAATAAACACAACTACAGTGTACACATGTAGATCATTTACTGAATAATACGCTCATCCAACAAAGTGAGACAAGGATTTTTGGACATAATTCCCCAAAAAAACCCAAAGCGGAAAACCGATGCAACAGATATGAGGGTTTATTTTATTAGGTAGATTCTGAGTACAGTAAATCTGGGTTCCAGATCTAGAAAACTCAACAGAGAATAAAAGAAATCAAATCTGTAGCTAACTTGTTGTTCTAATGCCAAATATCTGACTGATCCACACCCTCAAATGATATTTACAAGACTGCCCTAGAAACCCCAGCGCTAACCTTGAAGCTTCAGTGTCAGCCCTGCTAGCCTCGGAATGCCACTACGTAACCCCTGAGAGGGTGACGCAGGCCTTACGCTGGCCCTAGAGACCCTCTAGAGCCTCTGCGTAGCACTTGCGTAGCAGCTACGCAACACCTGCGTAGTTGTTGCTCTGCCTCTCTGCACTGTCCTTGTTGCTGCTCCTCTGCCTCTTACTCACTCTTGGCTCTGGGATCAGATCATCCCCTTAGTCAATACTACCCCTCGTTGTAGAAAATTCCTCCGGAAATTCTTAGCAAACCCGCCCTAGAATTCTAGATGTATTTCTCAACTCTGCAACTGTGTTTCTCTCTTCTACTGATCCTCAAGTGTTTCTCTTATACTTTTTCATTGACCTTTCAACGACCGAGATTAAAAAAATCATCAATGGTTGAGATTAAAATACTGCTTGATCCGTGCCTTTTAGAACATTTCAGCACATGTGTTAATTAATTCACTTTAATTATTTAATTTTCCTAAGTTTGGACTTAGGAAATCCATTAAAATAATTAATTGTTTGAATAACTTGAACACCAACTGAAATTTCTCAAAACATTTTCTGGGCTTTGGAGTTTAGTGTGTCCTAGCCCCTCCACAAAATTTCAGGGCTAGAGCACACCCGATGCTACAACAACTGATACAAAATCTCAATGCTCCCTCTTAGCACGGAGTGTCCTCTAGCAATGCATCCACACCATGCACTACAAGATTCTGAAGCTGGATTCTGTGCTGCTGATGCTTGGCCTGCTGCCCTTAATCCATTGCACTGCTGCTCTCTGTATTGCTGCCCATGCCACTGCCACTGACACTGCCACATCTGTATTGCAGCTCCCTCTCAATTTGTTGCATCATGTTGCCCATAGCACTACCACTACTAACTACTGCACTACAACTTAGTTGTCGAGAAGTAAGAAACTGAAAGACTTCTGCCCAACTGTTTGACAGATAAGTCAGGATTCCTTCCATCACTGAAGCTCCCTGGATGTTGATTTACATTTTCCTCCTGGAGGCAATGTTATGATGCAACACTGCACTATGTGAGCACAACATCTCTACGCTGCTAAAGTCCCATCAACCTGTAGAAATTTATGTTTCCCACCCCAGTTTTCAGTTTCTCCTTATTTATCCATATATTTAAATGCCCATTCCCATAGCCATACATTCAACAAGCTGAAAAAATAAATATTTTTCTGAAAACATAAATTCTGGAAGTTTTCAAATGATGGAAATTGCAGAAATAAAACTCAGCAAAATAAATCAGCTACACACAGAAAATAGACACGATGATTTTTGGTCAATGTGACCATGGAAAAACCCCCTACAAATATTGGGGAAAACTAGTTTGAAAGCTCTTCTTATTTCTGGAAAATGCTTTTACAGTGAGAGAGAAATACTCAGAAAATTTCAGCAAGTAATAAATACAACTTATCTCATTTTCCGTGCTTAACCATCGCCTCAAAAAATGTGTACATAGCAAAAAAATAAACAACAATAGATGTTGTATGGCCTCCTCGAATTCCATGCCCAAAATTTACAAAATTAAATGCTATTGTATAGACTGCCTTGAAAACTGTGCAAACAACAATAAATGTTGTTGTACGGATTTCTCGATTTCCGTGAAAAAAAATAGCAAAGCTGTTGTACGGTTTTCTGTCTCGACTTATCTGCACAAATCTGCCTTGAAAAACATGCTAGAAAATCAGCAACTTGCTCCTTGAAATCTGTGCCAAACCTTGCTATATGACCTCCTTGGAATACGTGCCAAATCTGCTATACAGTCTGCCTTGAAACTCATGCTCAAATCTACCTCGAAATCTGTGCCTCTCCTTGTTGTATGGACTTGCTAAAGTGCTACCTCGGTTTGTGTGCCAATTTCTGTCCTCCTTCTCACTGCCCAAAAATCTCCTTTGCTCTCCTTCTCTCCTTCTCTCAATCTTCTCATAGAGAATTAATGACCTTTTCCCTCTTTTTCCTCCATTAATCTAACCCTAAGTGACTTTTGGGGAATCCCTAAATCTAATGGCTGAGATAGCTTTAGATCTAGGGCTGAGATTAAATGCTCATTTAAATCTCACTTTCTATTTTTTAATTCACCCCACTTTAATAAAGACCCACTTAGTCATGTATTTCCAAAGTCACTTTTCCTTTCTAATTTCACATTGAATTTATTAAAATCACTTTAAAATTAGACTTTAGTAACTTTATCACTTAAAGTCACTTTTAAATTAGATTTGACTTTATAACTTTATAAAGTCACTTTAGGAGAAAAATTAAATTCTTTTGGACACTTTTCCCTAGGTCAAAGATCAAAGCCTTAGGGAACCACCTGTCCTCCGGTAACCAAATTTCAGCACTCCCTCTTACCGAGGAAGGTGTTCCTCACCACACCCATCTTGTCTCTGAAGTAGACATGCTTGCCCCATGGTAAGGCTTTGGTAAGTATATCTGCAACTTGCTCATTAGTGGGAATATACTCAAGCTTCACAGCTCCCTTCTGAACATAGTCTCTGATGAAATGATATTTGATCTCGATATGCTTTGACCTGTCATGAAATAATGGATTCTCTGTGTGTTTAATGCAACTCTGATTATCATATTATATCACTGAAGGTCTCAATGACTAACCAAATAAGCCAAACAATATCTTGCGAAGCCAGATGGCCTCACAACTAGCTAGACTAGCTACCATGTACTCTGCTTCTGCTGAACTCAATGCTACTGACTGCTACTTTCGGCTGAACCACGACACCACTGCCAAACCCAACCCAAAACAACACCCTGAAGTGATCTTCCTATCAAAAGCACAACCTGCCCAATCAGAATCAGTGTAACCTACCAATATCACTCCACCCCCTGCCTATAATCCAAACCAAAATCCACTGTCCCCTGCAAGTAACGCAAAATGTGTTTTGTAGCAACCCAGTGCACCCTCCTGGGCTCACACATGAACTGGCTCATCGTGTTGATTTCAAAACACATATCTGGTCGAGTGTTGACCAAATACATCAAGGAACCAATTAGCTGTCTATACAAAGTGGGGTCCACCAACTCGGAATCTGAAGCATGAAGCTTCTTCCAGTTGGTGATCATCGGTGTCGACATGGGTCTACAATCCTCCATGTGGAATCTGCCAAGGATGTCCACAATATACTTCCCCTACCCCAGGAAGAAATGCCCCTCCTTCTGCCACACCTCCAAACCCAAAAATTAATGCATCAAGCCAATGTCCTTCATCTCAACCTCCGACGCAAGATCTCTCTTGCAGTGCTCTATGAGTCTCTCTGCACCCGTAATGACCAAGTCATCCACATACATCACCAGAATGAGAGGCTCTTCAGCTATCAAAATAAAGTAAAGGTTCGGATCTGCCTCACTCTTTGTGAAACCCATCTCCTGCAATTATGTATCTATCCTGGAGTACCAAGCTCTGGGAGCTTGCTTCAGGCCATAAAGGGCCTTCTTTAGTCTACACACATGGGACTCCTTCCCATAGACCTCAAATCCCTGTGGCTGCTCAATGTACACCTCCTCCTATATGAATCCATTGAGAAATGCGATCTTCACATCCATTTGGTGGATCTTCCAACCCATATCTACTGCTATCGATATGATGGAGTGAATCGAAGTATATCGAGCCATGGGAGCGAAGGTCTCCTCATAATCAACTCCCTCTACCTGGGAGAACCCTCTAGCCACAAACCTTGCTTCTAATTTCTTAATGCTGCCATCTGCAACATGCTTTACCTTGTAAAGCCATCTGGAAGTAACCACAGATTTTCCCTCAGGCCTCGGCACCACCTCCCAAACATCATTCTTCATGATAGAAGAGTACATCCTCCTGCATGGCCTCTCTCCAGACCTGCTGGCTAGTTGCCTCCTCATAGCTAGAAGGCTCAGAGTCAAGGATGTTGGAAACCATTTCTATATAGCTAAAGAACCTATTAGGTGGTCTGCTCTCTCTGATCGGCCTCTTAGGCCCAACAACATATGTGGCCTCTTTCAAGGTCTCCTGAAGCCACTTGGGCTTCCTCTTCCCTAAGCACACTTCTCCCACTGGAGAATGAAACTCCTCCTCCTCATCACCAAGAGCCTGAACTCTTGAATGTCTGTCTGCTGTCCTCCTGCCTGAACCTGAACCTGTAGACGCTGAAGTACCGTGTGAACTGTCCATCAGTGGACTCCCTAGTGAACTGCTCTACGGACTGCTTTGCATACTGCCCAAAGCACCACCCCTCTAACTTTCTGAGCCACTGCTCACTGACGAACCTGAGACCGTAATTGAGTACCTTTGGATCCTCCTGATCCTTGCCCACTGGATCCCTGTGACTGACTTAGCTGCTCCTGAGGGTATGGATGATCCAGATAATCTAACTCTCGTGACCTCCTGAAAGCCCTATCCTCCTCGAACTTCACATCCCGCCTAACAACAACTCTCCTCTATGCGGGCATATAAATCCGAAAGGCCTTCGAGGTCTCACTGTAGCCCAAAAAGACACCCTTCTCTACAGTGGGCTCTAGCTTGGTCCTCTTCTCCTTGGGTACGTAGGAGTATGCAATACACCCAAAGATATGAAGATGACCAACATCAGGCTTCTTCCCAGAAAAAGCCTCCTCCGGAGTCACATGCCCCAAGGCAAGATGCTGACTCCTGTTCTGCAAATATACAACAGTGTTGCAGGCCTCTGCCCACAAAAAAAATGGTAACCCCTGATTATGTAGCATGGCTTTGGCAACCCCTCCGATGGATCTGTTCTTCCTCTCCGCAACCCCATTCTGCTGGGGGTTGTAAGGAACTGTGAACTCCCTCCTAATGCCTACTTCCACACAATAGTCAACAAACTCTCCAAGCGTGTACTCTCCTCCATTGTTCGACCTCAGGGAATTAATCTTCCGACCTGTCTGGGTCTCCACAAGAGCTCTGAACTCCTGAAACCGCTTGAAAACCTCACTCTTGGTCTTCAAGAAATAAATCTAGGACCTCCTGGAGTGATCATCAATGAATAATACATAATAATTATATCCACTCAAGGAAACATGAGACATTCAACTGCTCACATCAAAATGAATCAAATCAAGTATCCCAGTCGATCTGCTGTCACTGTTGGGAAAAGGGGATTTGGAAAACTTTCCCATCGCACATCCTCTGCATGTATCAAGGTGATCAGTACTGAAATCTAGCACACCTATAGTGATCTCTCGCAATGTCCTCAAGGCTCCATGATACATGTGCCCCATTTTGCGGTGCCAAATCTCACACAACTTTGAACTGCTAGCTTTGCTGCTGGTACTACTACTCCATTCCAAAAGGGGCTGAAATGAAAACTTGTACACCTTTGCATGGCGTACACCAATCGCTCTAGCTGAATTAGTTAGAGCACCCCTGGGATATATCAGCACTTGTCCTCTCCTGAAAAATATCTCATACCCTCTGTCCTCCAATGCTGAGATGGATATGAGGTTCTTCCTCATCCCTGGCACATATAGAACATCTGACACCTTCAAGGGAGGTTTGGGTTCCCTGTTAAATGTCAAATTCCCCACACCGAATGCTCTAACAACATTGTCATCTCCGAGTACTACCTCTATATCAATGCCACTCTCTGAAAGCTCTGAGAAGTACTCACGGACTCCTCTCATATGACATGAAGCCCCACTATCAACATACCATATACCTGAAGATGCTCTGCTAGTGGAGGGAAATTCACACTCCCTCTCAACCTCCGTGGCAGGTTATCCTACACTGGTGGACTCATAAGCAATGAACCCAAACTCCTGATCAAATCTATCCGTAAAGTCCTCTATCTCTGCTGATGTTGCCATGCTTTGGTTCTCCCCCTTCTTCTTCTTCTCTAGACACACAACTGCATAGTGTCCCATCTTCTGACAATTCCAACACTTCACCTTGGAATATTCCTTCTACGTGTTCCCCTGTTTACCTCTACCTTTGCCTTTGCCCCCACCAACACTTGTGGAAGCTTGCTTCTTTCCCTTGCATTTCTTGCCTCCTGCCAATAGTGCTACATCCTCATCTTGCTCAACTGGTTTGTCTGCCCCAAGCTAGGTCTTTCTGATTTCTGTCTGTATGCAATCATCCCAGAACCTCTCTCAAGTGGGAAGGATCTCACGTGCACAAACCCCATCAGCAAAGTTCAGCCATGAATTGGGAAGGCCATTCACTGCAATCCGCACCAACTCAGTGGGTGGAATGACCTCTCCAACTACTGCTAATGCATCTCTCACATTAGTAATCTTTGTGAGATATCCAGCTACACTATCAGTCTTACCCATATTAATGGTCTTCAGCTTCTCCCTTAGGACCATTTTCCTGTTCTCATTGGTACTCTGGTAGAGATTGGTCAATGCTGTCCACATCTCATGAGCATATCTCTTTCCTCTCACATGAGGAATGCAATGGTTTTTTATTAAATCTAGAATTAGTCTCTTACCCTTGTTATTCTTTTTATTAAAGGCTGCCAACTGAATAGCATCAGTAGGCACATTAGCAGGGTTCTGTGCAGTATGCACCATGATATCCCAAACTTCTCCCTCCTCAAAGATACTATGCATTCTCTCCTTCCAAACATTGTAGTTACTATGCACATCCAACCTATCCTCCACCCTCAAGCCCAAAGACATGCTTGTTGTCCTAATAAACTAAAAATAACACTGCTGTAGTAAAGGTAATGATTTCTGTGTGAAAAAATCAGCGTGTTGTAATTTCTGAGTGAAAAATCAGCTTGCTGTAATTTTTCCTTCTTGCTGTCCCAAATTTCCTTTTCAGCAAAATAGCTCTGATACCATGTAGAAATTTCTATTTCCCACCCCGGTTTTCAGTTTCTCCTTATTTCTCCATATAGTTAAATGCCCATTCCCATAGCCATACATTCAACAAGCTGAAAAAATAAATATTTTTTTGAAAACACAAATTCTGGAAATTTTCAAATGCTAGAAATTGCAGAAATAAAACTCAGCAAAATAAATCAACTACACACAGAAAATAGACACGCTGATTTTTGGTCAATGTGACCCTGGAAAAACCCCCTACAACTCTTGGGGAAAACTAGTTTGAAAGCTCTTCTTATTTCTGGAAAATTCTTTTACAGTGAGAGAAATACTCAGAAAATTTCAGCAAGTAATAAATACAACTTATCTCATTTTCCGTGCTTAACCATCGCCTCGAAAAACGTGTACATAGAAAAAACATAAACAACAATAGATGTTGTATGGCCTCCTCGAATTCCGTGCCTAGAATTTACAACATTAAATGCTATTGTATAGACTGCCTTGAAAACTGTGCAAACAACAATAAATGTTGTTGTATAGATTTCTTGATTTCCATGCAGAAAAAAAAAGCAAAGATGTTGTACGGTTTTCTGCCTCGATTTTCGTGCACAAATCTACCTTGAAAAATGTACCAAAAACTCACAAACCTACTCCTCAAAATCTGTGACAAACCTTACTGTACGGCCTCTTGGAATACGTGCCAAATCTGTTGTACGGTCTGCCTTGAAACTAGTGCCCAAATCTGCCTCGAAATCTATGCCTCTTCTTGATGTACGGACTTGCTAAAGTACTGCCTTGGTTTGTGTGCCAAGTTCTATCCTCCTTCTCCTCATTGCCCAGAAATCTCTTTTTTTCTCCTTCTCTCCTTCTCTCAATCTGCTCATAAGGAATTAATGACCTTTTCCCTCTTTTTCCTCCTTTAACCTAACCCTAAGTGAATTTTGGGGAATCCCTAAATCTAATGGCTGAGATAGCTTTAGATCTAGGGCTGAGATTAAATGCTCATTTAAATCTCACTTTATATTTTTTAATTCACCCCACTTTAATAAAGACCCACTTAGTCATTTATTTCCAAAGTCACTTTTCCTTTCTAATTTCACATTGACTTTATTAAAATCACTTTAAAATTAGAATTTAGTAACTTTATCACTTAAAGCCACTTTTAAATTATATTTGAATTTATAACTTTATAAAATCACTTTAGGAGAAAAATTAAATTCTTTTGGACACTTTTCCCTAGGCCAAAGATCAAAGCCTTAGGGAACCACCTGTCCTCCGGTAACCAAATTTCAACATAACCCCTCCACGGTGCACATTGCTGCTGCCTCTGCATTACGCTGCTCTCTCTTCCGCTTCAAGGTGACCTTCTACAACCATATCCCGACTCATCCCGCTACCGTCTTAAGGCTCCCATAGCTCGTATGTGATCCAAGAGTAGGGCTAACTCAAGGATCCCACCACTCTATCTGTAGATTCTCTACAGATCCATGTCACCCCACCTCTTCTCTCGAGGCGCATGAGCACTCATGGCTGCATCATCATTAGAGCCATCGTCCTTTTCTACTGCAGCCTTGGAATCAGAAGATCCTTTGTCCTTCTTCTTAGGACAAGTGTTGGCGAAGTGTCCAAGATCGCCACAGTTAAAGCATTGAACCTTGGAAAGGTCCTTCTTCTTCTTCGCTTGGTGCTTATTCTCCTTTGATGCAAGGGCTTCATCATCCTCGTCCTCTTTTACCTTGGCTTTTCCGCTTCCACCACTGATATTTTGCCTCTTAGTGACCCTCCTGATGTCATCTCGGCGGAGGATAGCCCACATGTTTGCCCAAGATGGTAACACTTCCCTTCCTAGAATGATCTGGAAAAACGTTTCCCATTCTTTAGAGACTGCATTTAGGGAAGTCCTTACTAAGAGCCCCTCATCTGGAGTAGCACGTATGCCAATCAACTGATCTTGAATAGCGTGAAGCCTGAAGAGGAATGGATCTATCTCTTCACCCTTTATCATTTGGAACAACCGCATCTAGTTCTCTAGAAGAATCCTTCATTAGATAAAGCCTCCTTGGTACATCGTGTCCAAGGCTACTCAATGTCATTTGTGGTAGTCCTTCCAGCACTACGAGGTATAACATGGTCCTTGACTTCGTCTATGATCAAATTCTTTGTGTGCGCTTGATTTTCCTCATACTTCTTTAGAGGATCTGCATCAGTTTGTACAAAAAGAACCTTCTCTGCATGATCTTTGAGACCATACTCATCCAAAACTGACAAGAATCTGGCCCTCCAGATAACATAGTTGGACATGTCGTCCAATCTATATTGCTCAGATCTGATAGAAACAATACTTCTTCTCCCTCTGGATTTGGGTTTCTTGGTGACTAGAAACCTTCTAGTAATTGCTTCTGCTAAAGACTGATTTCTCTCCTGGAAATATTTCACCCAAACACAAATGGAAAACAATCTCCGATCCTCCTGATCGAATCTTAGATCTGTTTGGCTCAGATCTACTAAGTAACTGTCTTCCTCCAACCTTTATTGACTTAGCTAGGCACAATTCTGCACCTACAGAATCTCTACCCCACCAGCACTGCTGAAGATCTGAAGCACTGCTTCCAGATCTTGGAAAAAATTTTATGTAGCTGAAGAAATGACTAGATTGTGTCTCACTAATTGGCCCAACGTAGCCTAAACGCTACTCAGAAGTGGACTGTGTAACCCCAGACTGGGTGACACAGTCCTTACGCTACCCTGGGAAGGGTCTGCATAAGCTTGATGGCCTTCTGCAGTTTCAGCGTTGTCCTCTCCTGGATCTGCGTTCTCCTGCAATTAGGATACCCTTTCCAAATCTGATGCTTCTTTTGCCACCTTGTAGAAAAATATTTCTTCAGTTGATTGTTGGAGATTCAGCTTGATCTACTACCACTCTAATACCATGTGAAAATTCTACTGCAGTATCATGGTTTATTTCTCCTACTTGATTTAAATATTACAGGTTATTTCCAGAAATTAGATTCAGAAAATACCGAAATAAACACAACTACAGTCTGCACATGCAGATCATTTACTGAATAATACGCTCATCCAAAAAAGTGACACAAGGATTTTTGGACATAAGTCCCCAGAAAAACCCAAAGCGGGAAAACCAATGCAATAGATATGAGGGTTTATTTTATTAAGTAGATTTTGAGTATAGTAAATCTGGGTTCCAGATCTACAAAACCCAACAAAGAATAAAATAAATCAAATCTACAGCTAACCTGTTGTTCTAGTGCCAAATACCTGACTGATCCACACCCTCAAACGAGATTTACAAGACTCAGCCTAGATCTGGCCCTAGAAACCCCAGCGCTGCCCCTGAAGCTTCAGTGTCAACCCTTCTAGCCTCAGAATGCCACTGCGTTACCCAGAGAGAGACTTCGTAACCCTTGAGAGGGTGACGCAAGCCTTACGCTGGCCTTGGAGACCCTCTGCAACCTTTGCGTTGTCCTGTATAACAGCTGCACAACACCTACGTAATTGCTGCTCTGCTTCTCTGCGTCGTCCTTGTTGTTGCTCCTCTGCCTCTTACTGACCCTTGGGATCAGATCATCCCCTTAGCCAATACTACCCCTCGTTGCAGAAAATTCCTCCGAAAATTCTTAGCAAACTTGCCCTAGAATTCCAGATCTATTTCTTAGCTCTGCAACTATGTCTCTCTCCAACTAACCCTCAAGCCTTTCTCTTATACTTTTTCGTTGAACCCTTCAACGGTTGAGATTAAAACACTCATCAACGATTGAGATTAAAATACTGCTTGATCTGTGCCTTTTAGAACATTTCAACACGTGCTAATTAATTCGCTTTAATTTTTTAATTTTCCTATGTTTAGACTTAGATAATCCATTAAAATAATTAATTATTTGAATAACTTGAACAAAAACTGAAATTTCTTAAAACACTTTCTAGGTTTTGGAGTTCAAGTGTGTCCTAGCCCCTCCACAAAATTTCAGGGCTAGAGCACACCCGATCTACACCAACTTATACAAAATCTCAACACCATCCACTTCAAATTTAAAATCCTTATTAGCTATGTAGGACCTTAAGGAATTTATAGAGGAGGAGGACAAGGTGAATTTGTTCCTTCCATATGTTGATTTATGGTAGCATCAGATGTGGTCTAGCCTTGTAATTTTTTATATAGGCTAAGACACATGTATTCCATAAAACCCTGAAATGTTTGTGGAAAATTCCACTTAGAGATGATTTAATTAAATTAATTAATAATTTTTTAATGTTTTCCCAAGTCTAAAATTAGGGAATTTTATTAATTAAAGTGTATTAATTAACTCAAGTGTGAATCTTCTAGATAAAGTCATGGATCATTCCCAAGTTAATATTAGCCCTTGATTATGTTTTAATCTTTTCCATTGAAGGGTCAACGAAAGATTATTAGAAGGAGGGTGAGGGGCCTATGGAAAATAAACTTGACACTTGAGCCATTGAGCATTTTCGAATTTGTGTGAGAAGACATAGCTTTTGATCAAGAACAAATCACTAGGGTTGGGTTTGCTAAGTGATTTGATTCAGTGATCAGTTCCAGAGAGGGTAGGAGCAGAGATTGGTCAGTTGGACCAAGAATACATTTCAGAGTGAGGCAGCATTTACGCAGAAGAGAGACAAAACAGTTTTTTGCAGAGGTGACGTAGTTCCTACAGAGAATCACGCAGAGCCAGCGCAGTGTCTCTTGGAATTAGTCCGGAGAAAGATGGGGGCTGGGGTTTTGAGCTAGGAGGGCTAAGATCCAACTTCAGATCAGCTAGATTAGTCACAGAGAAGGGTGACGCAGTTCCTCAAGCTTGCCCACGCAGGCTTACGTAGATCCAATGCAGGCAATCACTTAGAGGCAGTGAGGGCTTCACCACCGCTGTTTTTGATCAGCCGGAGACTTGCTGAGTGAGGTATATCTCACAGTTATTTTGCTGTCTATATTTCTCTGAAGGGTTTGCCGGATGTTGGCACTGTATTTGTTTCAAGATTCTGCTGCTTAATAATACAAACCCTCAGATATGCTGCACCGGTTTTCCCAAGTTGGGTTTTTTCAGGGACTTAGTCCAAAAATAACTGTGTCAAATGTGGTTGTTTTTCATTGTATTTTGTTCAAATTGTTTCAACACTTGGATTTATTCCATAGTATTATTTGTGTAGACTGCTTTAGTAATTACTTCAATGTTTCATTGAAATGGAATAATTATGTAAAATAATAGAAGAATTAATTTAGATTTGTTGCAGTAGGAATCCAGATCTGGGATTTTTCACATGGTATCAAAGCTTATTTAAGTTGAAGTGCAGGAGAAATGAAGAGAACCAACAGATCAATGCTAAAGAGTTTGGGATTTGCGTAATCAATAGAAGACCCTCCTAGAAAATTACGTTGTCCAGGCCAGGAGGGCATTCCAGTGCAGGAAAGGCTCCATCTGAGAGAGTTGACAGAGGGGTAAGCTCTTTTAGTTGCAGAAGAGGCAGTGTAGCAGATCAATGTAGCTGAAGGACACAATTACTACACAATAGTAAGAGCTTGTGCATAAGCGTAAGAAAATTTCTGAAAAACATAGTTGGGGATTTCTTGATCTCAGAGAGTTTCTTACTCAAAGAAACTTAATTTTTCCCGTGCAGTAGCAGATGAAGTGACTTACTCCACAAGGAGTGCGTAAGTCTAGCTGAGTAGAGGGTTAGAGCAAGAGATCGATAGTTGAGGAGATGGCCAGCAACGGATTGCATGAACAAGATAGATTGGAGGGTGCCTCCAACTATGTTATCTACAAATCAAAGATAGAGTTTCTCCTTGATGAGCATGATCTAAAGGCCCTCATTGAAAGTGCAGCTGCAGAACCCTTGGATGCAGCACACCTGAGGCAATTCAAGAAGAATATGGCTAGAGCCAAGCGATTGATCCTAGATCGAGTGAAGGATCATATCGTACCTTATATAGAAGCCAAAGCCACTACTAGAGAAATGTGGTTAGGGCTGGAAAAACTATACCAAGGATCTTCTGAGCAGCGAAAGATGTACCTTGAAGATAAGATGCGTAATACTAGGATGAATAAGGGAGAGTGTTTTGACTCCTTCTTGTCTCGTATTTAGGATACCCGAGACTAGCTGTCAGTAGTAGGAGCTGCTCCTAGAGACTCAGAGCTAGTAAGACTCACTCTGAACTCATTTCAGAGGACTATCAGGTCTTTGTCCAAATTATTTTGGGTAGAGAAAAACTTCCAATATGGGAAGTGATGTGGTAGCTTTACAACAAGAAGAGTTGAGGAGAGATCTCCTCAAGATCCATTTGGAGGATGGCAGCAGTGGGTCGAAAGTCAAAAAGGAGGAAGAAGATAATGCTACCCTTGCATCAAACGGGAAAAAAAGCAGAGGAATAAAGATCTGTCCAAGATTAAGTGCTTCCGGTGTGGTGAAATGGGACATTATGACACACAGTGTCCTCTTAAGAAAAATGATAAATAGGAGAAGGAAGATCCATAAGCAAGAGTTGCCAAGATTGAGGCAGAAAGAGATTGTGCAATGTTAGCTCATATTCGAAAGGAGAGAAATGGGCTGACTTGGAGTTGTAGATCCAGAATCTTCAAGGTGGTACGATTCCTTGAGTATTTCCGAACTCTTGGATCACATGTGAGTTATGGCAGCCTAAAGACAGTAGCAGGATGGACAGTTGCAACAGAAGATGATAAGACAATGCAGTGGCTAGCAGTATTAGAGCCTGATCAGCGCAGAGAGGGAGTAGCAGCATTAGCAGTTGAGCAGCAGCAACGCAGTGCACATTTGTGCAATGCAGCAACAACGCAGTGCACACTGGTGCAGCACAACAACAACGCAGTATTTTCAGAGAGCTAGTGCAGAAAATAGCAGCAGTCAATCTTATTTTTCAGTTGTAAATTTACTTGTACGATTTCAGATGTTTTTCTGTTGCAATTAGCAATAGTGCAGCAACAGTAGTTGAGCAGTAGCAGCAGAGGAGAAACAACAACGCAGTGCACATGTGGTGCAGCGCAGAGCAGAGTAGTGCTCACACAGTGCTGACAAGTGCTCACACAATGCAACAACATGTTTGCAGAATTTAGAGGGAGTTGAAGTACAATGGCATTTGGCAGCAACATGCAGAGTCAGCGAAAGTACAGCTGCAGCATTTTTTGTGCAGTGTTGGTGAGAAACATCAACAGCACAACAACATATGTTCCAGGAGTCAGATTAGTAGCACATTGAGGTCTTTTTCTATAGAACTTTCCTCACTAAGAGGGAGTGTTGATTTATGGTAGCATCGGATGTGCAGTAGCCTTGTAATTTTTTATAGAGGCTATGACACATGTATTCCATAAAACCCAGAAGTTTTTTTGGAAAATTCCACTTGGAGATGATTTAATTAAATTAATTAATCATTTTTTAATGTTTTCCTAAGTCTAAACTTAGGGAATTTGATTAATTAAAGTGTATTAATTAAATCAAGTGTGAATCTTCTAGATAAAGTCATGGATCATCTCTAAGTTAATCTTATCCCTTGATTATGTTTTAATCTTGGCCGTTGAAGGGTCAACAAAAAATTATAAGAAGGAGGGTGAGGGGCCTATGGAAAATACACTTGACACTTGAGCCATTGAGCATTTTCGAATTTGTGTGAGAAGACACAACTTTTGTTCAAGAACAAATCACTAGGGCTGGGTTTGCTAAGTGATTTGATTCAGTGATCAATTCCAGACAGGGGCAGAAGCAGAGATTGGTCAGTTGGACCAAGAATACATTTTAGAGTGAGGCAAAATTTACGCAGAAGAGAGCCATCACAGTTTTTTGCAGAGGTGACGCAGTTCCTATAGAGAATCACGCAGAGCCAATGCAATGTCTCTTGGAGTTAGTCCGAAGAAAGCTAGGGGCTAGGGTTTTGAGTTAGGAGGGCTAAGATCCAGCTTCAGATCAACTAGATCAGTGACAGAGAAGGGTGACGCAGTTCCTCAAGCTTGCCCATGCAGGCTTACGCAGATCCAGTGCAGGCAATCACACAGAGGCAGTGAGGGCTTCACCAACGCTGTTTTTGACCAGTCGAAGACTTGCTGAGTGAGGCATATCTCACAATTATTTTGCTATCTAGATTTCTCTGAAGGGTTTGCCGGATTTTTGCACCCTAGTTGTATTCAATATTCTACTGCTTAATAATACAAACCCTCAGATATGCTGCAACGGTTTTCCCAAGTTGGGTTTTTCTGGGGACTTAGTCCAAAAATAACCGTGTCAAACGTGGTTGTTTTTCATTGTATTTTGTTCAGATTGTTTCAGCACTTAGATTTATTCCATAGTATTATATGTGTAGACTGTTTCAGTAATTACTTCAATATTTCATTGAAATGGAATAATTATGTAAAATAATAGAAGAAGTAATTCAGATTTATTGCAGTAGGAATCCAAATCTAGGATTTTTCACACCATAAAGGAAAATGAGATA
Organism: Pinus albicaulis; assembly: GCA_034641835.2. NCBI lineage: Eukaryota > Viridiplantae > Streptophyta > Pinopsida > Pinales > Pinaceae > Pinus > Pinus albicaulis. The sequence goes on along the minus strand of JAXQQM020073300.1, from coordinate 38,358 downwards.
TTCATGCAAGTTGAGGGTGAACCTGTAATTTGTTGGATACATAATAACTACTTGTAAAAAACCTAAAATCCTTGTCTCATCAAGCATTCATTTCCAGATTTATGGTCATTTTTCCATCTCATTAGACCTTCTGGAGTTGGACTACTAACTGGTGGAATCAGCAAGTGTCTATTGTGGTAACTTCCTTTCTATAGGATAATATGTTATAATTTTCTCAAACAACAAAGATAGTGTTTTAATGGGGTAACATATGGTTTATGGGTAGGATAGGTAGTGGTGAATATGCAAAGACAACTCCAAGACAAAGGATGGTCTTGTAACTTAAGCTGCGGATCCCTTTTCTAGTAGTGTTGATGAGTTTGTTGATTGATTCATGATAATTAGTGATATATAGTAGGCTAGCATGTTGTTTTTTGTACTCTAGAGGCCATTTAGAGCCTCTTTAATTATGTCTTTTGTTGCAGATATATATTGCACTTAGTGCCATTCTGATATATTGTGCTTACATGCTATATATATGAGTAGACTTTGCATACTTTGTCTCTAATGTTCTGGAATCTTTAAAATATATTTTTTTCATTAAAATTTTGATATTTATATATAAACCAGGTCATAAAATTCAAATTGGTCTGATTTTGAGACAAGTCTATGTGAACACAACCAATTCTGAGGTTGATTCCAAGTTTTAGAACATCTATTTCTGCTCCGTTTATTTATAAGAAAGGTGAAGGAGGCCAACAATACAAAGTGGATCTATCCTGTTAGGGTCCCGTGATTTGGCTGATTGGCAAGCCAAATGACAGTGTAACATCAAACCAAGCTTTGGAGCCCGAGGACCTAGCCTTCCTGGACTCAGAGAGGGCTCTCTCTATATGCGTAAGGGATATCTGTGTGTTTGTTTATTGTGTTCTGATTTTAGGCTAGTTATGAAGTAAGTTTTTGATTTTTGTTTTTTAATTTGTGAGGGATGAAACTGATCAAAGATATAAAATAGATAACAAGATGTTAGATTAACTAGGCTATGGGGTCAAAAGGTCAAGAAAGCTATTAGATGACGATACGAGGCTGTTGAAGTGTTGATTTGATTCAAGGTAGAAAGGATCTTTGGGAAAAATGGAGTAAATGGACATCAAGTTTGTGAACAACAAAGAGTTTCAGGCATCACTGGTTCAATAGATAATATAAACATGGTAGGGAAAACTCTTAATCATGCAAAATGTAACTATAAACTAATCAACACATAGAAACAAACATTCAAGCCAAGCATAGAAGTATAAGACCCTCTAACTTTGGGAAATGGCTATCAGACTTTGGGGAAAACACATAAGATAGACTAACAACTCAAGACACTATGTTGGAATGCCTAAACACAGTACTTCAAGTTATTGGGCACTTTGAACAACAAGATTTGCATAGTTTTAGGCAAAGGGCTAGATCGGGACTAGGCCTCCTTGGTTCAAAAAAAATGATAATCTTAATCAGTCAAAGAGATAGTTTCATGGATGGGACTATGGACAGTCATAGGTAAGCAGGGCACACCATACATCCTACTTAACATGCATAGAACTATGAATGAAACTAACAACAATATCCTCAAGTTGTTAAAGAGCAGGTAAGAATTCTTTAATGCAACTAAGGAAGAAGAAAACATAAAAGCTATGAAGATTCAGGAATTTTGAGGTGCCTCCATGGGCATATCTCAAATTTTTTCTCTACTGATCTATAGCAAGCAAGAAACATGTACCATGAATGAAAACTAGAAGACAACAACAAAGCAAGAGACACTATACCATTCTACCATGTCATGGAATCCATCAACAATCCTTCATCATCCATCCAAGAACATTCAAGAGGAAATCCAAAAGCATTACACAAGTATTTTCTCCAAAGCTCATATGACCATATATTGCTTCTCTTCTCAAGTTCAGCCTTGTTTACAATGAGAGCCTTTGGAATATATAGGCTCAAGTGAGGAAAACCTCATGGTTCAACTTCCATCCTCATTGGCCTAATCAAAATATCTAAACTTGTCCTTGAGGCTTTGCAAAGCCCAAGGCACAAAAATATCTCATAAAATATCTAAAAATTGCTAAAAAAAGGGAATTTAATTGACTTTGCATCATTTTCCAAGTGCAAAAATATCTAAACGCACATTTGGAAAAAGCAGATTTTTGAGGTTCAAAAATTACAAAAATACTTCAAATTTATATCAGAAAAAGGTCCCCTGGCTTGCCGGAAACATTTGGCAGCCTTCCTGATGTTGAAACGAGGCTCATGATAGCTCGTTGGAAAGCTCTCAGTGTCTACTTTCCAGCACAAATGAAATTTCTTCAATCCGATGCCCAGAAGTCCTCCAAATCTGCACCTATGTGTAAAAAGCCAGAAAATTACAGTCTGCTGATAGACCGGGCAGAGTGTGCAAAATGCGAGTCTTTTTCACTGTTTTAAAGGGGAAAATGATTTCCAAATGCTCTGAAAATCACTGAGGACATGCTCATGAAATTATGGCATCTGATGGTACCATCCTTCTCCCTTGATGAATCTTCAAAATGAAATGGCGAATTTATGAGTTTTTGATCAAAAACTCAAAAATGCCAAAAAACCAAAAGTTGTCAAAATGGGCCCAAAATTGGTGTGCATGACCCTCAGGGGTCCTTAGCAACATGTTCCGAAGCTAAAGCCAAAATGTCAAGTGCTGATATGCCTTTCTTCTCTTTCCGTGCCGGGCGCTTCCTCTTTTCTTCCTTCAGTTTCTCTTGGGTGGCCTTTAGCTTGCGCCGGGCAAACTGATTCAACTTTTGATAGTGTTGTGTCATCTTCCTTTGTAGCTCCAGGTCTCTGTTTTCCTTTTCAAGCTTCATCTCCAAGTGTTTATTGGCTCTTTCTAGCCATGCCTCCTTATTCTCTTCAATTTCTTGCTCAAGTAGTGCAGTGAGGGGAAAAGATTGAAGATGGGCCTGTTCTTCTTTCTTTTGCTTATCCAGGGCTCTTTTAAGCCCTATGGTTATAGGCCTCTTCTGCCTAAGTTGGTCTTCTTCTTCATATTCATCAAACTCACCGATGAGCTCCTCTATCCTTACTTGTGCTTTAGCAGCCTCATTCTTGTATTTGATTGCTTGTGCCTCATGGACAGCCATATGGACACTCATTTGTTTATTTTGGATCTCCAAGAAATGATTGAAGTTCTTTGCCCGATGAAGGTCATTCTCCAATGCTTCAATTTGACCCTCTCGATGGATTAGAAGGTTTTCAAGAATGCGAGCTTCATTATCGCTGTCATCACTTTGGATTGGGATGACAGCTAATGCACCTCCATGTTCTTGACTTTCTCCAATCTTGCCTTTCCCTTTGCCCTTGAAGGCTAATCTTGCACTCTTCCTTCTTGGCATGCTAGTGAGAGGTTTCTTGGGTGATTTTCTTTTTCTAGGGACAACTCTTGTCACTTTTGGAGTGGCAGCCTTAGGCCCTTTCTTTCTTGCTGTGCTGGGCTTTGCCTTTTTAGGAGAAGGAGGCACAATTGCTTTTCCCTTGTCATCTTCTTGAAACTGCTGCTCTCCTTGAGGCTGCTGTGTGTCTTCTTTAGGTTGGTTCTGCTCTTCAATGTCATGATGCTGATCTGTCTCAAATTCTTGTTGCCCTTGATCATCAAAATCATGCTGCTACTGTGCTTGGATTTCTTGTTCATTTTGTGGCTCAAGCTGCTGCTCAAATTTCTGCCCAAACTGCTGTTCATGACCTTCAATATCAAGCTGCTACTCTTCCTCTTGTCCCTGCTGTTCATTTTCACTGAGATGTTGCTGTTCAACACTCTTTTCTTCTTGCTCCTGCTGCTAACCTTCACCACTGTCCTGCTGCTGTTCTTCATCTTCAGTTTGCTGCTCTTCATCCCTTTCTTCTGGCTCATGCCCTTTCTCTTCTTGCTGTCCTGAATGTTCTGTGGTAATCTCGAGCCTTCTAGGAGTAGGCCTGCTGGACAAAGGTACAGGGCGATGAATAGGCTGGGTAGGAGATATATGGATAGGAGGAACAGTGGAGAAAATCGGGCGACTGATAAAAACATCCCAAGAAACCCCTTTCTTCTCCAGCTGATGTAGAATGATAATTTTGATCAGAGAACGATGGAAAAGGGAAGCTATTTGCAGAGATGGAGTCTTCTTCTAGACTAAGGATGCCATCTTCTCGATGCTTTTGCATAAAAATTAAGGGAGGTTGAGCTGCCTAGTTTTAGTGAAATGCATCAATAGTCGGACGTGATAGGCATAAACTGCAGTAAATCTCCCTTCACAAGTAAAATACTTCATTATGACCTTCATTAGGGGAGCGTAGCTGGCAAGAAGATAAGAGAAAGGAAAAATAGCAGTGCAAGTATCTCTGTGCTCGGGCTTGATGAAAGGCTTGTAGTCATCCAAGTCTAGATGGGTCTGTTTGAACCATTTCTCGCCATGATATGGAATTTTGGTGGCTTTAGACACTGACCTCGGGGAAAACTTGAAATCAAGGTCTGCTACCTGGAAATGTTTGCTTTGGAACCTCAGGGCGCATAGGTGTGTTAAGGGCGAGAAACTTTTGACCTCCTGTACCTTCTGGCAGAAATCTAAACAACCTACCTCATGAAAATTGAAAAGGATGGATGGATGTGCATTGACCTCCTCTATAGAGATTGGCTCATATCTTTTATGTAAACCACTTCTGTTGTCTTGCCTGGGCGGCATTTTGGGCTAAATATGCTATTGAAGAACCAAACATCCTCACTGCCTTTAAACTGCCTTTTTAAAATAAACCCTGTCAATTCACTGTTTTGATAGAGAGACAATGTCTTTGAATGATTTCAAAATGTTCCCTCACAATAAAACCCCTGCTCCTTAGAGAGTGGCCTTCCCACCTTTAATATCTATCTCAGCCAGCATACCTTTTAATAAGAAACCATACAGTGAAATGAAGATAGGCTATTAGGTGAAATTGCTGTTTATAGTGTCAAAATCGCCTTGCTCTGTGATGTTTGGAGCTCAACAACCTGTTTTGTATCTTTGACCAATGGTGAAATTTCCAATCTTCACAATCTTGCCCTTGCCTAGTATGCCAATCACTCAACAAAACTCATATCATATGCAGTCAACCTTTAGTGTAGTCATACAGTCAATTTCACAGTTATGGAACAAAGGTGACAGAGATTTTTTTTAAAAATGTTTCAAAAGTTTCAACAAAGGCTGTAGGAGTCTATCCTTTCACACAATCAAAGCTCCTGTTTAATATGGAAACCCTGTCCCTCTAGAAAATGTCTTTGTATCCTCTGAAAATCAACTTGGCAGTGAGCTCGAAGAACAAAAGGTATTTAAAATGTACACAGTGCAACTGTCTTTCTCTGTGGGTGGTAGGGGTAACCTTGCCCTTTGGTATTTTGAAGAATACAACACACCCTTGTTCTTTGATATGAGAAAGGTGAAAACATACAGTTTTTAGTTCAACACAATTTCTTTCTCTGTAGAGGATCTCATCAGCATATCTACCACTCCAGCACAGTTTTAAATAATGGATATTCATACAAAAAAGCATTGTTTTTTCATTTATGGTGACGTAGCAGTTTAAAAGTGGATAAGATCCCCTTTGATCGAACTTTAAACCTCATATGCAGCTCAACAGATATATGATGGTATATAAACTTAGTCAAACTCAACAATCTCCCTTATTTAACTCTTCATCTTTTGCACCTATTCGAATCATATACCCTCAAACTGCACATATCAACCCTTTTATAGTTTTCACAACAAGGTTCATGGTAGATAGAGTTTGACCTATTTCATCACGGTCCTTGTATGCAAAAACTAGCCTTATACCACTTCAACAGTTTGACAAAAAAATCAAAGGGGTTTATAAATACCTCTGCAAATCGATGGACAATCCTTTGAATAGCTTGGGCGACCTTCAGGAGTGATTTGGAGGTGTGTTGAGTGTTTAAAAAGTGCACGGCACTTTGTAGAAAAAGAACGCCGTGCAATAACACGACCGGGTGGCCTGTCGGGTCGTTGTCGGGCGCCCGTGACCCGCCACTACAGGGGTGCCGTGCGTGGCTACAGGAGCGCCGCACGCCCTTGTGGCGTAGTTCAAAAAATCTGCCTAAGAGTGCCGCGCACTCCTACAGGAGTGTCGCGCGGTTTAAAAAACCTGAAACTCTGCAAAAACTTCTGCCAGTCGATTTGGAACTGGTCCTTTCGCCTTGTTGAACCTCAAAGGAGCGTTTTGCTTGCTTGGGAGATTTTCAAATGATTGTGCCACGGTTTTATTCTTTTGACAACATGAACCCCAACGGTCACTTTGCGTTTTTAAATGCCAAATGAAATGAGCCTTTGATTATTTTTTGCAAAGGATGTCGAATTTTTTTGCCCTTTTTCCATAATACCTTTGGTGCATCGTGAAACTTGGGTTTCGAGATGATGTTGGCAGTGGTGTTTTGTGCCTTTTAAACAGTTTTCATATGGACATCCTTTCTATAACAAACCAACCTATTTTGGAAATGTTAAAACTGTTTTGACTTATGCATTATAGTTTGAAAAGGTGACTTTTGCTACCACTGCCTCCTTTGATGATTACTTAGCACAGAGCTCCAATCCTGGATTCATACCTTAATAACATATAAGCTATCCTCTGCCATTTGTCAGCACTGTTGGTGATCACTTTAAAGTAGAAAATCCATTTAAGGCATGAGGAAAAGTATTTGAAACTGCTTTGTCCTTTGAAATGATGAGGCTTATCCTTTAACTTGTTTTGACAACTTCTGTCTCCAATTGCTTCATCAACTCTTTTCCCTAACTGTAGGTGTCAAAAATTGTTGCATTTATTCAGACTTTGCCAATCTTCTATTGATTAAGAAAGGCACTTTTTCCAATACACTGTCTCTGCTTAGAGCATATTACTATGATATCTCTGTCCCTTGAATAACGAAGACCTGCATTTGTTTCAAGCTTCCTAAAACTAACAGTATGTCAAATGACCCCCTTTCGCACATTTAAACAATCTTTTCAGTGATGATGTCTCTTGATAATAAAAGCCAAGATTGCCTTTGCCAGCTGTGATAAACAGTTTTAAAAAGACACCTGTCTATGATTGGAGTTACTTTCATTAATGACATGCCTCCCCAAGGGTTTAAAACTTAGATCATGTTTTTATACCTTTGTGTTGAGTGAGACAAACATATGATAGCCACATGCACTGCTGGAATATTTCATAGGTACCAAGGCTTTTATCAGTCATTTTCTTTTCAATGGAGCTCTGAAATCACCAACTCTACTGCATCTGAAGGATACATTTGTCTTTGTGGTGGAGTGTAGATCGCAACACCTGAACTTACACTGGCACTTTGACTGATATCAAGATGTCTCATGTTTGGGGCTGTGTACTACTTGCCTGCTTTTTCTCTATGTTTATCCAGAAACCATGGACTGTATCCCACAGCCCAACAGAAACATAAAAGCACACAGAGGTCCTTTTTACTAAAGTGTCCTCTTGCTCAATACTGATTTGAGCCATTGATATTAACACCCCTGCAGAGATATTTTGTTATGATAACTTTGATCAATGGAGTCTCTTTTTGTTGCACCATGATGAATGATGCTGGCAATTTCAATTTATCTTCTTTCTTAGGGCATAAGAGCAAAAAATTATGCTTTCTCTTGATTTGAACATTTCAGATCTTAGCCCTGTTTTGATCATCATTTTCCCTCATAAACCTTGAGTCACTATTTCACTGTCTAGTAAAAAACAAACCTGTGTTTATAGTAAGTTTTTCAATTCTTCAAGTCAACATTGGCCATCGCCCTCTACTTGTGGATGAAGGAGGCGCCTTAACCCTCTGCTTATAGATGAAGGAGGTTCTTGGCCATGTCAAATAACAAGTTTTTTTGACAGTGTTGTCTTTATTTTACTGTGCTATTAGGCTGAATGAAGCTGTAAGAGTTTGATGAGTAACTCCTTACCCTGCAGATGTATCTCAGGTTCATGTTTACATTGAGAAGCAGTTGTTCTTCTAAATGTGGATTCAAGAATTTTCTCCTGAGATGATGACATGTTTCCTGTCTTTGTAAAATCCATAAAACACTATAAAACACCTAAAATCAGCTTGAGACTGTGGTCTATGCATTGCTGAGACTTAGGGGTGTGTAAGTGGCGCGACTTAGGGCTGTGATCAATTTCATTTGCAGAGTGGGAGGTCTGTCATGATTGGTCTGTAGCAGATGGAGGTTTTTGGCCTTTTGATGGTTTCCAAGGGTAAAATGCCTTAAAGCGCCACTTCATAACTTAGGGGAGGCTTTTGAAACAGACTTGGATTGTCCTCTTAGAGCTGATGGGCAGACCAGTAGGGCTAAAGCTAGATAGGATAGTGATAATGAGGTTTAACCTTGACATGGGTGGACTGAAAAGTAGGAGGGCGAAAAAAAGTTTTATGAGGGTTTTCTAGATGACAAATTGACATATGGAGATCAGCTTCTAGAAAACTCAGCTATGGATTTAGTCATCACCAACAAATGAAAAATACTGATGACTAGCAGTGGCTCCATTTGGGGAGGGCAGCTCCTCGTCAGGAGGTGTCAAGAATTCAGATATTTGGCTTATGAAGACCAGTGCCTTATCCATTGGTGCAAAATTTCACCCTTCTTTGATGCTATTTCTGAAAAGTGATAGCATGGTTAACCCCAATGATATTTCTACCTACCCCACTATCTTTCCTAACATTTTTTCTTCTCTTTGGCCCATTTGAACTAGCAGCCTTTTGACAATGTGTATTTTTTTTCTTTTTGTAAAATGAACCTATCTATTTCTACTCTTATATCTGCCGGGAGTTCAGATTAAACTGATGAACTCCTTCATTACTCTACCTATGCTAGATCAACTGTCAAGATTAAGTAGTTTGACAGGATTTTGTTCTCTAATCTAAAACAAGAAATTTAAAAGATGATCAAATCAGGATTAGACAATCTGATTTTTCATGTATTTGCGGCATGATAGTACAAACTGCACACAAATATTATTCTGCAATAAAAGAAAAACTAGACAAGCGGGGCTAAGATGTACAATGTATTTTCCGTCCCTCGCTGCTCTCTTTGGTTCTGTTTTAGGCATGTGGAACCAGAATCTCTCCCTAATCTATACTCTGTGATAAGTCAATCTTACACAATGTTGACTATCTTTTGCACTCACTAACTTATCAGCAAATAAATTTAAACATGCTCATCTATGATTAGGCTAGATAGTTGAACAAGACATTGAAGTACTAGTAGGGGCATTTAGACTTTCTCGCTTTCCGAAAGACTATTTTTTGGAACATGGGGCCTTTTCCTGTTTTTTCAACTACCCTCTTTTCTTATCTTTTACTGTTTTTGACTATTCTATTTTTCTATGTTTCAAAAAGTGGTATATACAATGAATGAAAGTGTTTCAAACTCAGAAATGGAGCTCTTGACAAAAATAATGCTTTAATGTCCTGCCATTCACAGGACCCCCAAAAATTTCATTCCCATCAGGTTCTTGCAAGAAGAAAGTATTGTTTCCACTGACTGAGCTGATGATGTAAGGCCCCTTCCATAAATTTTCAAACTTGCCATGTTTACCTTTGTCTTCTCTTCTAGAATCCCATTTTAAAACTTTATCTCCAATCTGAAAATCATTTTCCTTAGTTCTTCTGTCAAAAATCTGTTTTATTTTGTCTTGTGCTAACTGAGCCCTTTGGTAAAATTCTTCTCTGGTTTGTTGTAAATGGATAGTCTGATTTACCCTCCTTTGCATGTCATTCTATTCTATTTGAACTTCTTGTAACAGCTTCATTACCGAAACCCCTAAAGATGTTGGGAAAATGGCATATATGCCATAAACTAGTTGGTAAGGAGACATACCTATGGATTTCTTGGTGGTTAATCTATCAGCCCATAAGGCGTGTACTAGTTTCCCATGCCATGCTTTTTTATTTTGTTCAAGAAGTTTTTTGATAATGTTGACTAGGCTTTTGTTAGAGGACTCGGCTAAACCATTACCTTGAGGGTAATAGGCTGTGGAATGTCCTAATGAAATGTGATACTTGTGACAGAAGTCAACCATTCTTTTGGAGGAGAAGGCAGCGGCGTTATCTGTAATGATCTTTCTGGGACAGCCAAATCTAGATAGGATATTGGTTTCTAGGAACTTGATGATGACTGAATCGGTGGCATTCCGGGAAGGTATGGCTTCTATCCATTTGGTAAAGTAATCAGTGGATGTGAGGATCCATTTATGTTGAGCGGATGAGGAAGGGTGAATTTCCCCGATAAAATCCAGACCGCATTGCTGGAAGGGTCCTTCAACTATAATGGGATGTAAGGGCAAAGGTAAAAGCTTTTTCTTGCCATCAAAAATTTGACATTTATGGCATGTCATAACTAGTTTGTGAGTGTCAGGGAATAAGGTAGACCAATAATAACCGGCTCTAAGGATTTTGTTCACTGTGGTTTTCTAGTAGAGATGGCCCCCACATTCCCCTTCATGCATTTCGTGCATAATTTTCCCTGCATCAGACTCAAGAAAACATTTAAGCAGCATGACTGAATCGGTGGCATTCCGGGAAGGTATGGCTTCTATCCATTTGGTAAAGTAATCAGTGGCTGTGAGGATCCATTTATGTTGAGCGGATGAGGAAGGGTGAATTTCCCCGATAAAATCCAGACCCCATTGCTGGAAGGGTCCTTTCAACTATAATGGGATGTAAGGGCAAAGGTAAAAGCTTTTTCTTGCCATCAAAAATTTGACATTTATGGCATGTCATAACTAGTTTGTGAGTGTCAGGGAATAAGGTAGGCCAATAATAACCGGCTCTAAGGATTTTGTTCGCTGTGGTTTTCTAGTATAGATGGCCCCCACATTCCCCTTCATGCATTTCGTGCATAATTTTCCCTGCATCAGACTCAAGCAAACATTTAAGCAGCATACCAGTGGGATTTTTCCAATACAGAAAACCATCTATAATGCAAAACTTTAAAGATTTTTGTTTAAGAAATCTTGCTTTTGTTTTTGATAAAGTCGGAGGAGTATTTAGATAAGTTAATACATAGAGAATATCTACATACCAAGGTGAATCCAGAAACATTTGATCAATAGGGGGGAGTGTGCATTCTTCCCGTTCTTCTAAGGCACCAACAAAATTTATATCTAAAGCTTGGAGGTTGGTTTCAGCCATTAGCCTTGCAAGTCCTTGTCCTTTAACTAGTTTGGTAGGTCGGATTTCTAAGTCATATTCTAGGATAATAGCGATCAATTTTCCCCTTTTACCATCGGGATCTTGGTTCAGAATGTCCTTGACGACAGTATTAGGGACAAAAGCTATGACATGAGAATGCAAGATGTAAACTCGGAAATCTTTCAGTGCTTTTACTAATGAAAATGCCTGTTTTTCCATGATGTTGTATTTCAAGGGAGCATCTCTCAGGGATTTGCTAAAAAAGGCAATGGGTTGTTCTTGCCCAGCTGCATTTTTCTGCAACAATACCGCAGCTATTGTGTGTTCTGAGACGAATGAAAAAATGTAAAAATCTTTGGTGAAGCCAGGGCTTATCAATACTGGTGTCTCAGTTAAGGCCCTTTTAATTAGTTCAAAAGATTTTTTGGCTTCTATAGTCCATTTAACCCCGACCTCCTTTTTTAACATATTTGTGATATCTTTCAGGAGTTCAGCAAGGTTTGGGATGAATCTTCTTAAGAAATTTATCTTTCTGATAAAGGACTATAACTCCTTTATATTTCTGGGGTGACTTATTTTCAATATACCTTCGATTCTCTGTGGGTCTATTTTAATCCCTTCTTTCGAAATAATGTGACCTAGGAGTTTTCCTTCCTCTAGACTGAAAAGTGTTTTCTTGGGGTTTAGGGATAAACCATATTTTCTACATTTGTTGAAAACTTTTCTTAAGTGTACTAGGTGTTCTTCATCTGATTTAGAATATACCGTTATATCGTCAAGATATATGACTATGAAAACACCTATGTCTTCTGAGAAGGCTATGTCCATGGCTCTTTGAAATGTGGCGCCAGCATTCATTAGTCCAAAAGGCATTTTAATGTACATAAAAGGGCCCCAAGGGGTGGTGAAAGCTGTTTTACGTTGATCGGTAGGATAAACCAACACTTGGTTATAACCAGAAAAACCATCAAGCAATGGGATTCTCTTAGTGCCTACTACCTTCTGAAGAATGTGGTCCATTTTGGGCAGAGGATAGTTGTCTTTCAGACATGCCCTATTTAGGTTTCGGAAATCTATATAGAGTATGATTTCACCCGTCTTTTTCCTAACTGATACTAGATTTGAGACCCACTCAGAGTATCGGAGAGACACTATTATCCTGGCATCATACATATTTTTGATTTCCTTTTCAACCAACGGTAGTAATACTGGGTTTATCCTTCTTAGCTTCTGCTTGAAAGGCTTTTGGTTTTCTTTGAGGGGAATTTTATGTTGGATGATGCTTGTGTCATATGATTTCAAATCTTCGTATCCCCACGCAAACACATCTTTGAATTCTTTAAACAACTCAATTTATTTATGTTTTATATGAGGTGGGAGGGTTTTGGAAAGTTTGACCTTTCTAGGTTCCTCCGAGCTTCCTATGTTATATTCTTCTATGTCGACCTCAATGGATTCCATTTTCGGCTTTTTGGCCACATCGTTAAAATCAAACAATTCCTCTAGAGGTGCAAGCCCTCTGGGTATGGTGTCATTTTCACAATGTAAGACTTCGAGTTCTCTTGGATCAACATCCTCTCCTATCTAAGTTCCAGATGAAAGGTTTATCAGATTTAGATCTGTCAAAGAACGTAGATTTAGCTCTCGGTCTTGATTGTGTCTGTATTCCCTTTCTTCATTTCCTAAGTTTTTTCTGGTTTCTTCAAATTCATTCTTAGATTGTAAGAAATCATCAATTTGATCATCATCTTTGAATATTTGCCAATGATTAATATTATCTGGTACAGTAGGGTGATGTTTAACTTGAATGTCATATTGCTCACTTAGACATGGTGTTTGGCTATTGCTTGTAGCAAAGGCGAGCTCATTTGCCAGACTATTTTGAATCCTAGGGATAAAGGTGAGTTCATACTTCTCGAAGGTTTTGAGGATATCTAAAGCTGCATTCCTGTATTCCCTTAGTCTGGGGTATTTTGCTGAATATTCACCTTTGATTTTCCTGATTACAAGTTCTGAATCTCCCTGGGCTGATACTTTTTTGGCACCTAAGTCCTTAAGTATGTGCAGACCAATGAGAAGGGCCTCATATTCCGCAATTTTATTAGTACACTGGAATTCTAATCTGAAAGAATGACCTTTATTAGTATTGTGTATCCAGATACCGGCCCCTGAACCAGTTTTGCCACAAGAACCATCAAAGCTTATAATCCAAAGAACTTCTCTTTCATACAAGATACTAAGCTGTTTTTCAGGCTTCTTGGTGCTTTGATCATTGGTTTCCATTTTCAGTAATGGGAAGTGGGTTTTCGATGGTTTAAAAACCTCTTCATTTTCTATTATCTGCTTGTTCACATCACTTTCATTATATAAGATAAAAGAATCTAAATCGGAATGAATGGAATAAATGGGAGTGTTGTTCGGCTTATCCCGGTTACTAACCATGTATTTCATGTGTGTTTCTCAGTATAATCTCCTAGTCTGGTTAAAAACGGGGATGGTAGCAAATGACATATCCATTTGGAGACTACCTTGTATTTTGGCAGCCCATGCCCTTGATAGTAGCATTCCATACTTAGGAGGGATATCGGCTACTACTACGTCCATGACCAAGTTTTTCGCTGGTAGCTGTGTTAGAGAAAAATCTAGGTTTTTTATCAGACCTAAACATTTGACCTGATTTGAGTCAAAGGAATACAGGTTTTTGTAAGGTTGAGTTACTTCTAGTCCCAGGTTTTCCATGACCGCTCTAGGCATTAGGTTATGGGAGGCACCATAATCTAACATGGCATTATGTAGTATCTTGTCCCGTATGTTCAGGCTTACATAGAAAGGGAAGACAGATCCTTCTTGGTATTGACCTTCTATCTTCGGGCCGAATAGGAGCTCGGGCTTGTCATCAGTTAGATTCAAAGTATCTGCCTCGCTTCCTATGTCAAAAACTTTGAAGACTTGAGATCTATACCTATCTATAGTTATTAGTTCAGTAAGGGGTATGGTAATCTTTATTTTGGAAATTTCCCCTTCGAAACTAAAAGGATATTGTGGTCTGGACATATTTGTTTCAGCTTTCTCGGACATGACTTTTTCTATGCTGTTAATTTGCTGAATTTGGTTCGGGATTTAGTTTGACACAGCCATCTCGGGGATTTTTGTAGAGGTACTGGGAGTATTTGAGCCAAGACTTGTTTGAATAGCTTTATCTTTGTTTTGGTCAATTTTCTTGGTCATGATTGTGTTGCTATCTATAGCCTTTTTAGGGATGGTATCGGAGGTTTTAGTAATTTTAGGACTACCCTTTTTGGAGCGGTCTTGGTTTTTTCTACTTCTAAGGTTATACTTCCTGTGAGCTTCTATAATGGCATTTTGAAAGTCTATGACGGGATCCTCGAGATATTCATAGTTGGTTTCGTCCTGACCCGGAGAGCATAACTCTTGCTCTTCTGTTGTGAGGTAAACCTCACTCTCGTTATCAGAACCTATGAGATTCAAATTATTTTCATCAATGGGTTCGGTATCCTTATCATCTTCTTCCACGTAATTTTCATTGAATGGTGGCCTAATTTGTTGGTCATTTTCCCTTGGTCTGTTTTGGGGCTGCTCCCTCCTAAAGTTTTGGTTCCGGTTTCTGTTTGGAGGGTTTGGCTGGCTGTTCCTAATAGGGGCCTTCTCATTTATCCTTTCCCACATTTTGGCCATGGTTTTGACTAAGTCATCTATTCTAGGATCTAGGGAAGGTGATGAAGTGGAGACCTCGTCTTTATATGTGACCTTTCTTTCTGATCTAGTCCTAGCCCTTTTTTCTGCTAAGTTGGCATCTTCTTTTATTGCTATTTGTTGCATTTCTTCTAAGGTAGGGGGATCTTTGTCTCTCAGATGATATGTCATGTCCGGATCAAAACCCTCGGGAAATTTTGCCAAGGCTAAACCAAGTGGGGGTTTGAAATGAGGTGGGAGGGAGTTATACACATTGTTGAACCTAGTGCAGTAAGCCTGGACACTTTCCCCATTTTCCCATTTTAGGTTGTTATATTCTGACAGGATTTGAATAGGGTTGTTTCGGATTTCCCACCTATTTCTGAAGACTTGATGTAGTTCTGGGATGTTTTGGATGTTGTTTGGAGTCAAGATTTTGAACCATGTTTTGGGTTCACCACCCAGGCTTTGGGCGAATATTCTCATTCTGACGGTCTCGTCTTGTACCTCCAGGTATTCATAAGCATCACTAATCCTACTTATATGTTGTTGAGGTGTGGTGGTGTCTTCTCCGGTAAAGTGTGGGATTTTGTCTTGATATTTATTTGGGAGAGGAGCCAAAGGTAGTGGCAACACCAAAGGTGCGTACCAGGCTACCATGACGGGAGCTAATGGATGATGTACAAGATGAGGACTAGTGGGATGAGATGAGGTGGTTTGAACAGTGGTGGTTTGGACAGGTGTGGCGGATGAACTTGGACTAGTGATCTGGTTTTGAGCAGATCTGGGATGGTAGGAGCCAAAGTGATGGAGAAGCTGAAAGTCGGGGGGGGTGCAAAGTGAGGCTTCTCTACTATGACTGTGTGATTGGTCTAGGGTTTCAAGATCATCAAAGTTTATCTTACTATGAGACCTGCTTCTGAAAAGAGTTTTTTATGACTCTAATTCAAAAGGTGAATCTGGTAGGATAGTGAGATGTTCAGGTACTGATCTTGTTTTACGGATGGATCTACCAGTAGCTAGATGGTCAGTTTCGGAAGCTTGCCACATAATCTTCTCTGGGTCATCTACTATGATAGGGGGATTTGCGTCTGGATGGGATCTGGTGTTGATTCTTCGTGGAGCCAGATTTCGGGTTTAGAAATTAGAGAGGATGGTATTTGTGAAGGTTCTGGATGGATTTCCTCTCTAAGGTTATACTAATGTGAAGGATGGTCAAAACCAAAAGGATGAACTAGTGGAGTCGCCAGGTGGATTTTTATGAGAACTATGGTCCACCACCAATACTATCAAAGATGCTTATGGAAAAAGTTTTAGTAGCAAACTTTGAGATGGCAACTTGCAAAGAAGAGTGATTCACTTGGTTTCTACAGTTTGCTAGCCTGCATGGACAATCTAATGGTTCTCTTGGCAAGAAGGTTTCTGCTAATCTCTTATGTTTAGGTGAGGTTTTCTGAATCGCTAAGTTATACTTAGATTGTCACTGATTACAAATTTTCCACCCTAAGCTTGAGTTTTGAAAGGATGAGTGAGCAGAAAGGTATAGTTTATGAATTTTTTGGTCTTTTATAGAGTTTTTAGGCCTACTGGAGGCTAATGGAGTCGCCAGGTGGAACTTGGTTATTTTTGAAAAGCTCAGCTATGGTCCACCACCAGTAACTAAGGTAAGGCCAATATGGGAATATTTTGGGGCTTTTTGAGTTTTTAAGTGTAGCCTATGGTTTATCTAAAGTATTCTAAACTTGTTTCGACACTTAGCTAGGGTGACGATGAAAAAGAGTTTACTCTAAATGGAACTAAGGACTGCTTGCCTGTGAGGTTTGGAAGAGCTTCCTATGACTGAATCATCATTTTGCTAAGATGGTGAGACAACCAGATTCTATTCTTCTAAGTTTGACTGAGATTTTGAGAGTTCCTAAGGGATACTTAGGATGTTTTGACTCAAGGTCCCACCATGATCGCCATTATGTTAGTGAGCGGTGGGATAAGTCAATCAGATAGTATTCTTAAGGCTGCTAGAAAATAGGGAAACTAAGTTTGTTTAATACTCAGAGTCCCACCGTGATCGCCATTATGTTAGGGTGGTGATGAGGTGGCTAAATCGGATGGTATTCTAGAATTTAGCAAAGTAGTAAGGCCTACTGGAGGCTAGTGGAGTCGCCAGGTGGATTTTTAGTTGTTTTGAGGTATATGTGTATGGTCCACCACTAGTACTGACAAAAACCAATCTAAGGGAGTTTTTTAGGGTTTTTCTGAGTTTTATGTGCAGCCTAGTCTGTGAGAGTGTTATAAACCTGATTCATCACTTTGCTAAGATGGTGAAACAGAGAGTTTACTCTAAATGATTCTACAGGCTGATGGTCTGAGTTTAGGATTGAAGGACTAAAGAGTCTATAAGAGTTCGCTAGACTGTCATGTACTCAGTAAGTCCCACCGTGATTGCCATTATGTTAGTGTCCCGTGATTTGGCTGATTGGCAAGCCAAATGACAGTGTAACATCAAACCAAGCTTTGGAGCCCGAGGACCTAGCCTTCCTAGACTCAGAGAGGGCTCTCTCTATATGCGTAAGGGATATCTGTGTGTTTGTTTATTGTGTTCTGATTTTAGGCTAGTTATGAAGTAAGTTTTTGATTTTTTTTTTTTAAGTTGTGAGGGATGAAACTGATCAAAGATATAAAATAGATAACAAGATGTTAGATTAACTAGGCTATGGGGTCAAAAGGTCAAGAAAGCTATTAGATGACGATATGAGGTTGTTGAAGGGCTGATTTGATTCAAGGTAGAAATGATCTTTGGGAAAAATGGAGTAAATGGACATCAAGTTTGTGAACAACAAAGAGTTTCAGGCATCACTTGTTCAATAGATAACATAAACATGGTAGGGAAAACCCTTAATCATGCAAAATGTAACTATAAACTAATCAACACATAGAAACAAACATTCAAGCCATGCATAGAAGTATAAGACCCTCTAACTTTGGGAAATGGCTATCAGACTTTGGGGAAAACACATAAGACGGACTAACAACTTAAAACACTATGCTGGAACGCCTAAACACAGTACTTCAAGTTAGTGGGCACTTTGAACAACAAGATTTGCATAGTTTTTAGGCAAAGGGCTAGATCGGGACTAGGCCTCCTTGGTTCAAACAAAATGATAATCTTAATCAGTCAAAGAGATAGTTTCATGGATGGGACTATGGACAGTCATAGGTAAGCAGGGCACACCATACATCCTACTTAACATGCATAGAACTATGAATGAAACTAGCAATAATATCCTCAAGTTGTTAAAGAGCAGTTAAGAATTATTTAATGCAACTAAGGAAGAAGAAAACATAAAAGCTATGAAGATTCAGGAATTTTGAGGTGCCTCCATGGGCATATCTCAAATTTTTTCTCTACTGATCTATAGCAAGCAATAAACATGTATCATGAATGAAAACTAGAAGACAACAACAAAGCAAGAGACACTATACCATTCTACCATGTCATGGAATCCATCAACAATCCTTCATCATCCATCCAAGAACATTCAAGAGGCAATCCAAAAGCATAACACAAGTATTTTCTCCAAAGCTCATATGACCATATATTGCTTCTCTTCTCAAGTTCATCCTTGTTTACAATGAGAGCCTTTGGAATATATAGGCTCAAGTGAGGAAAACCTCATGGTTCAACTTGCATCCTCATTGGCCTAATCAAAATATCTAAACTTGTCCTTGAGGCTTTGCAAAGCCCAAGGCACAAAAAAATCTCATAAAATATCTAAAAAATGCTAAAAAAGGAAATTTAATTGACTTTGCATAATTTTTCATGTGTAAAAATAGCTAAACGCACATTTGGAAAAAGAAGATTTTAGAGGTTCAAAAATTACAAAAATATTTCAATTTTACATCAGAAAAAGGTCCCCTGACTTGCCGGAAACATTTGGCAGCCTTCCTGATGTTGAAACGAGGCTCATGATAGCTTGTTGGAAAGTTCTGAGTGTCTACTTTCCTGGGCAACTTAAATTTCTTCAATCCGATGCCCATAAGTCCTCCAAATCTGCACCTGTGTGTAAATAGCCAGAAAATAACAGTTTGCTGATAGACCGGGCAGAGTGTGCAAAATGCGAGCCTTTTTCGCTGTTTTGAAGAGGCAAATGATCTCCAAATGCTCTGAAAATCGCTGAGGACATGATCATGAAATTATGGCATCCGATGGTACCATTCTCCTCCCTTGATGAATCCTCAAAATGAAATGGCGAATTTATGAGTTTTTGATCAAAAACTCAAAAATGCCAAAAAACCAAAAGTTGTCAAAATGGGCCCAAAATTGGTATGTATGGCCCTCAAGGGTCCTTGGCAACATGCTCCGAAGCTGAAGCCAAAATGTCAAGCGCTGATATGCCTTTCTTCTCTTTCCATGTCGGGCGCTTCCCCTTTTCTTCCTTCAGTTTCTCTTGGGTGGCCTTTAGCTTGCGCCGGGCA
This sequence comes from Pinus albicaulis, assembly GCA_034641835.2. Classification (NCBI taxonomy): domain Eukaryota; kingdom Viridiplantae; phylum Streptophyta; class Pinopsida; order Pinales; family Pinaceae; genus Pinus; species Pinus albicaulis. Next base: position 18,995 of record JAXQQM020073300.1, on the reverse strand, counting down.
AACTGATTCAACTTTTGATAGTGCTGTGTCATCTTCCTTTGCAGCTCCAGGTCTCTGTTTGCATTTTCAAGCTTCATCTCCAAGTGTTTATTGGCTCTTTCTAGCTATGCCTCCTTATTCTCTTCAATTTCTTGCTCAAGTAGTGCAGTGAGGGGAAAGGATTGAAGATGGGCCTGTTCTTCTTCCTTTTGCTTATACAGGGCTCTTTTAAGCCCTATGGTTCTAGGCCTCTTCCGCCTAGGCTGGTCTTCTTCTTCATCTTCATCAAACTCACCGATGATCTCCTCTATCCTTACTTGTGCTTTAGCAGCCTCTTTTTTGTATTTGATTGCTCGTGCCTCATGGACAGCCATATGGACACTCATTTGTTTATTTTGGATCTCCAAGAAATGATTGAAGTTCTTTGCCCGATGAAGGTCATTCTCCAATGCTTCAATTTGACCCTCTCGATGGATTAGAAGGTTTTCAAGAATGCGAGCTTCATTATCGCTGTCATCACTTTGGATTGGGATGACAGCTAATGCACCTCCATGTTCTTGAATTTCTCCAATCTTGCCTTTCCCTTTGCCCTTGAAGGCTAATCTTGCACTCTTCCTTCTTGGCATGCTAGTGAGAGGTTTCTTGGGTGATTTTCTTTTGCTAGGGAAAAATCTTGTCACTTTTGGAGTGGCAGCCTTAGGCCCTTTCTTTCTTGTTGTGCTGGGCTTTGCATTTTTAGGAGAAGGAGGCACAATTGCTTTGCCCTTGTCATCTTCTTGAAACTGCTGCTCTCCTTGAGGCTGCTGTGGGTCTTCTTGAGGTTGCTTCTGCTCTTCAATGTCATGATGCTGATCTGTCTCAAATTCTTGTTGCCCTTGATCATCAACATCATGCTACTACTGTGCTTGGATTTCTTATTCATTTTGTGGCTCAAGCTGCTACTCAAATTTCTGCCCAAACTGCTGTTCATGAACTTCAATATCAAGCTGTTGCTCTTCCTCTTGTCCCTGCTATTCATTTTCACTAAGATGTTGTTGTTCAACACTCTTTTCTTCTTGCTCTTGTTGCTGACCTTCACCATTGTCCTGCTGCTGTTCTTTATCTTCAGTTTGTTGCTCTTCATCCCTTTCTTCTGGCTCATGCCCTTTCTGTTCTTGTTGTCCTTACTGTTCTATGGTAATCTCGAGCCTTCTAGGAGTAGGCCTGCTGGACAAAGGTACAGGGCGATGAATAGGCTGGGTGGGAGATATATGGACAGGAGGAACAGTGGAGAAAACCGGGTGACTGATAAAAACATCCCAAGAAACCCCTTTCTTCTCCAGCTGATGTAGAATGATAATTTTGATCAGAGAATGATGGAAAAGGGAAGCTATTTGCAGAGATGGAGTCTTCTTCTGGACTAAGGATGCCATCTTCTCGATGCTTTTGCATAAAAAGTAAGGGAGATTGAGCTGCCTAGTTCTAGTGAAATGCATCAATAGTCGGACATGATAGGCATAAACTCGAGTAAATCTCCCTTCACAAGTAAAATACTTCATTATGACCTTCATTAGAGGAGCATAGCTGGCAAGAAGATAAGAGAAAGGAAAAATAGCAGTGCAAGTGTCTCTATGCTCGGGCTTGATGAAAGGCTTGTAGTCATCCAAGTCTAGATGGGTCTGTTTGAACCATTTCTCGCCATGATATGGAATTTTGGTGGCTTTAGACACTGACCTCGGGGAAAACTTGAAATCAAGGTCTGCTACCTGGAAATGTTTTCTTTGGAACCTCAGGGTGCATAGGTGTGTTAAGGGTGAGAAACTTTTGACCTCCTGTACCTTCTGGCAGAAATGTAAACAACCTACCTCATGAAAATTGAAAAGGATGGATGGATGTGCATTGACCTCCTCTGTAGATATTGTCTCATATCTTTTATGTAAACCACTTCTTCTGTCTTGCCTGGGCGGCATTTTGGGCTAAATATGCTATTGAAGAACCAAACAGCCTCATTGCCTTTAAACTGCCTTTTTAAACTAAACCTTGTCAATTCACTGTTTTGATAGAGAGACAATGTCTTTGAATGATTTCAAAATGTTCCCTCACAATAAAACCCCTGCTCCTTAGAGAGTGGCCTTCCCACCTTTAATATGTATCTCAGCCAGCAGACTTTTTAATAAGAAACCATACAGTGAAATGAAGGCAGGCTATTAGGTGAAATCATTGTTTATAGTGTCAAAATCGCCTTGCTCTGTGATGTTTGGAGCTCAACAACCTGTTTTGTATCTTTGACCAATGGTGAACTTTCCAATCTTCACAATATTGCCCTTGCCTAGTATGCCAATCACTCAACAAAACTCATATCATATGCAGTCAACCTTTAGTGTAGTCATACAGTCAATTTCACAGTTATGGAACAAAGGTGACAGAGATTTTTTTAAAAAATGTTTCAAAAGTTTCAACAAAGGATGTAGGAGTCTATCCTTTCACACAATCAAAGCTCCTGTTTAATATCGAAACCCTGTCCCTCTAGAAAATGTCTTTGTATCCTCTGAAAATCAACTTGGCAGTGAGCTCGAAGAACAAAAGGTATTTAAAATGTACACAGTGCAACTGTCTTTCTGTGTGGGTGGTAGGGGTAACCTTGCCCTTTGGTATTTTGAAGAATACAACACACCCTTGTTCTTTGATATGAGAAAGGTGAAAACATACAGTTTTTAGCTCAACACAATTTCTTTCTCTGTAGAGGATCTCATCAGCATATCTACCACTCCAGCACAGTTTTAAATAATGGATATTCACACAACAAAGCACTGTTTTTTCATGTATGGTGATGTAGCAGTTTAAAAGTGGATAAGCTCCCCTTTGATCGAACTTTAAACCTCATATGAAGCTCAACAGATATATGATGGTATATAAACTTAGTCAAACTCAACAATCTGCCTTATTTAACTCTTCATCTTTTGCACTTATTCGAATCATATACCCTCAAAATGTACATACCAACCCTTTTATAGTTTTCACAACAAGGTTCATGGTAGACAGAGTTTGACCTATTTCATCACGGTCCTTGTATGCAACAACTAGCCTTATCCCACTTCAACAGTTTGACAAAAAATTCAAAGGGGTTTATAAATACCTCTGCAAATCGATGGAAAATCCTTTGAATAGCTTGGGCCACCTTCAGGAGTGATTTGGAGGTGTGTTGAGTGTTTAACAAGTGTGCGGCACTTTGTAGAAAAAGAACACCACGCAATAACACGACTGGGTGGCCTGTCGGGTCGTTGTCGGGCGCCTGTGACCCGCCACTACAGGGGTGCCGCGCGCGGCTACAAGAGCTTCGCGTGCCCTTGTGGCGTAGTTCAAAAAATCTGCCTAAGACCACTGCGCACTCCTACAGGAGTGCCGCGTAGTTTAAAAAACTTGAAACTCTGCAAAAAATTCTGCCAATCGATTTGGAACTGGCCCTTCCGCCTTGTTGAACCTCAAAGGAGCGTTTTGCTTGCTTGGGAGATTTTCAAATGATTGTGCCACGGTTTTATTCTTTTGACAACATGAACCCCAACGGTCACTTTGCATTTTTAAATGCCAAATGAAATGAGCCTTTGATTAGTTTTTGGAAAGGTTGTCGAATGTTTTTTCCCTTTTTCCATAATACCTTTGGTGCATCGTGAAACTTGGGTTTCCAGATGATGTTGGCAGTGGTGTTTTGTTCCTTTTAAGCAATTTTCATATGGATATCCTTTCTATAACAAACCAACCTATTTTGGAAATGTTAAAACTGTTTTGACTTATGCATTATAGTTTGAAAAGGTGACTTTTGCTACCACTGCCTCCTTTGATGATTACTTAGCACAGAGCTCCAATCCTGGATTCATACCTTAATAACATATAAGCTATCCTCTACCATTTGTCAGCACTGTTGGTGATCACTTTAAAGCAGAAAATCCATTTAAGGCATGAGGAAAAGTATTTGACACTGCTTTGTCCTTTGAAATGATGAGGCTTATCCTTTAACTTGTTTTGACAACTTCTGTCTCCAATTGCTTCATCAACTCTTTTCCCTAACTGTAGGTGTCAAAAATTTCTGCATTTATTCAGACTTTTCCAATCTTCTATTGATTAAGAAAGGCGCTTTTTGCAATACACTGTCTCTGCTTAGAGCATATTACTATGATATCTCTGTCCCTTGAATAACGAAGACCTGCATTTGTTTCAAGCTTCCCAAAACTAACAGTATGTCAAATGACCCCCTTTTGCACATTTAAACAATCTTTTCAGTGATGATGTCTCCTGATAATAAAAGCCAAGATTTCCTTTGCTAGCTGTGATAAACAGTTTTAAAAAGACACTTGTCTATGATTGGAGTTACTTTCATTAATGACATGCCTCCCCAAGGGTTCAAAACTCAGATCATAAGCTTTTTATACCTTTGTGTTGAGGAGACAAACATATGAGGTGTAGAATGACTGCTGGAATATTTCATAGGTACCAAGGCTTTTATCAGTCATTTTATTTTCAATGGAGCTCTGAAATCACCAACTCTACTGCATCTGAATGATACATTTGTCTTTGTGGTGGAGTGTAGATCGCAACACCTGAACTTACACTGGCACTTTGACTGATGTCAAGATGTTCTCATGTCTGTGGTTGTTTACTACTTGCCTGCTTTTTCTCTATGTTTATCCAGGTACCATGGACTGTATCCCACAGCCCAACAGAAACATAAAAGCACACAGAGGTCCTTTTTACTGAAGTGTCCTCTTGCTCAACACTGATTTGAGCCATTCATATTAACACCCCTGTAGAGATATTTTGTTATGATAGCTTTGATCAATGGAGTCTCTTTTTGTTGCGCCATGATGAATAATGCTGGCAATTTCAATTTATCTTCTTTCTTAGGGCACAAGAGCAAAAAACTCTACTTTCTCTTGATTTGAACATTTCAGATCTTAGCCCTGTTTTGATCATCATTTTCCCTCAAAAACCTTGAGTCACTGTTTCACTGTCTAGTAAAAAACAAACCTGTGTTTATAGTAAGTTTTGCAATTCTTCAAGTCAACATTGGCCATCGCCCTCTGCTTGTGGATGAAGGAGGCGCCTTAACCGTTTGCTTATAGATGAAGGAGGTTCTTGGCCATGTCAAATAACAAGTTTGTTTGACAGTGTTGTCTTTCTTTTACTGTGCTATCAGGCTGAATGAAGCTGTAAGAGTTTGATGAGTAACTCCTTACCCTGCAGATGTATCTCAGGCTCATGTTTACATTGAGAAGCAGCTGTTCTTCTAAATGTGGATTCAAGAATTTTCTCCTGAGATGATGACATGTTTCCTGTCTTTGTAAAATCCATAAAACACTGTAAAACACCTAAAATCAGCTTGAGAGTGTGGTCTATGCATTGCTGAGACTTAGGGGTGTGTAAGTGGCGTGACTTAGGGCTGTGATCAATTTCATTTGCAGAGTGGGAGGTCTGTCATGATTGGTCTGTAGCAGATGGAGTTTTTTGGCCTTTTGATGGTTTCCAAGGGTAAAATGCCTTAAAGCACCACTTCCTAACTTAGGGGAGGCTTTTGAAATAGACTTGGATTGTCCTTTTAGAGCTGATGGGAAGACCAGTAGGGCTAAAGCTAGATAGGATAGTGATAATGAGGTTTAACCTTGACATGGGCAGACTGAAAAGTAGGAGGGCGAAAAAAAATTTTATGAGGGTTTTCTAGATGACAAATTGACATATGGAGATCAGCTTCTAGAAAACTCAGCTATGGATTTAGTCATCACCAACAAATGAAAAATACTGATGGCTAACATATCCCACTACAAGCAACCTTACTCTACACAAGTAGGCTCACATGTGAACCACTATAAGTCTAGGTGACCCATGTCAAGCTCCAAGGCATGCACATTAAGTCTCCAACTTCTCAAGAAAGATTTGTTGCTCCTCCAAAACACCAACACTACCTATTACAGTTTAACTCACAAAATTAATTCACATTACAAGTCTTCAAAGAATTTTCTCCCAGCCGTTTGAAGGTCTGAAGATAATCAGATTGAAGTCTCATTCTACCAAGGGTTACACACTGTCAAGCAAGGCATGGAGCAGGCCTACCTTAGTGGGTAAGACCTATCTCAAGAGTTGCAAATAAACTAACCGAAAAGGACTATTCCATCATGTCTATATTATTAAATCTTAGAGATATAGGGCATAATTAATTGCAGAGTGGGTTGTCTTCATGAGAAAAAATTTATAGACAAGATTTACAGGTTATTTTGTATCAAAACAAGCAGTAGCTACAAGAAATGCTGATTTTAGTGGTGCTTTCATGTATCGAACTCTGTCTTGTCCTTTTGTCTATAATCCCAGTCTACAGATTAACAATTTCAAGCTGTTATGGAGGTTGTTTACAACATGGAAGTGATTAGAGAAATCATCAGTTCGATCATCAGAGACGTGTTGTATTTCAACCCATATCTACAAATGTTTAACAAATAATGATGGCAAGAGTCCACACTAAGCACTAAAGGATGAAAGCCATATAATGGATTTTTAGATAGCCTGCATCTTCAATCATATGCCCATCACTTGATTACATTCTTGAGTTGGAAAATGTGTTGGTATAATGTAATGTCCCTTACAAAATGAAGCCTAAGAGGACTTAGTGACCTATCTAATTCCGGTAGGTCATATTCTAAGTTATAAGGGAAATGTGGTTTAATGTTACTTAGGGGAAAAGGGCCATTCTTATAAAGTAACATTAATTAATTAATTTAAAAAGGGGGTTTAACTTAAAGATTATTTTATTTTGAAATTAGGAGGGAAATCCCCAAAGGGAAAACTATATAAGGGAGAGGAGCCATTATGTAGTCATGCATCATGGATTATTGATTTGGCTCTTCTTGATTTGATGAGCTAAGGCTCTGAGGTTTTTTAGGGTTTTAAGACACGTCTTTCTTTGACTAATATTCGGTGGTGAAAGATTCCACCTTAGTTATCCCCTCTCTCTATTTTTTTTGGCATAATTTTCTAAGGTTTCTTTTAATCTGGTTTTGGTGAGCTGGAGAAGATTTCTATGGTTTATTTGGATTTAGGAAAATCTCTTTGGTATCCACCATCTATTGTGTGGCTAAAATATGGGATAACGAGTTGGTATGAGGCCATTGTGGGAGCAATGAGTTAGTACAAAATCTCTTTTTTAGATATCAGAAGTCCTCTAGGGCTTGTTCATGGTAGCACAGGACCTGTGTCTATGGATTGATTGGTTTAAAGAGAACTTTGTGGCAGTGGGGCCTAGCTGAGACACTTCTAGGGCAGCCAAGCCCTCATTTGAGCAAGAGATAGACCATTCTGTGGAATTAAATTTTGGCTGAGGCAATTATAGGGTAGAAAAGCCCTCATCTAAGTAGGAGAAAACATTCTATGGCATTAATTTCTGATTGAGGCAGTTCTAGGGAAGCGAATATGAAAATTTCAAAACTGAAATCCTATTGGAATTTATTTTTCTCATTGTTAATTATTTTAACAATTTATCTGCTACGACAAATATCAAATAAATCACACTATCATCTTCACAAAAATTGTGGAAATAATAACGCTAGAAATTGAGAAAATACTAGCACACACACATAAAAAATGACACTGTTAATTTTGGACAAATGTCCCTGGAAAACGCAACTTGGGAAAACCGGTGTAGCAGCTAAGGGTTTTTATTATTAAGCAGCAGTGAAATCTGAGTACAATCTATGAATGCCCAACTGACAATCCAAACAACAAGTAAATCTGAACAAAAAAACCTTAGGGAATTTCCCTTTGTCCACAACCAACCCCGACACAAATTTCCTTCAAAAAATCATCCTCTTGGACCCTCTGCGCAGTGCTTGCACAAACCCTATGACGTCTAGTCGTTCTGCCTGTCTTTATTGAGGAAATCTCTTCTCTAACACTCTGGAACCTTTGTTCGGCTTCTCAAACTGAAAACGATTTTTCCTCCAGCTAAATCAAGTTTTTTTTCTGAGGCAACTATGCAGTTCTTTGCGCCTCCCCATTGGGAATAACTTGGCGTCTTGCTGCAACCTCTGCGGATCTGTAAAACTTCCTCCGTATCACTGTCTCTGCCCCTCACTGACTCTGCTTCGATCTCTGGCTCTCCGGACACTGCTGCTGCTCTCTGGAAATCGATTTTCCAAGGAAATCAAACTGTTTGTGTGTCTTCTCCAAGTGCCCATCGACTTCTTATAATCCTCTATTGGGACTCCAACGACCAAGATTAAATATTAATCAATAGATAGGATCATCTTGAAGTAGTTCCGTGTGAGTTTCTAGACTATTCTCACCTTGACTTAATTAATTCTGATGAATTAACAAGTTTTCCTAAGTTTAGACTTAGGAAACATTAAAAAAATGGTTTAATAATCTAATTAAGTCATCTCTAGGTGGAATTTCCAGAAATGATTTCTCGATTTTGGACATCCCATGTATTCTAGTCTCTCCACCAAATTTTGTGACTAGAACACATCCGATGTTACAAAATCTAACACTCCCTCTTAGTGAGGACTATGTTCTAGACTTCTAGCGTTGCACACCCTGCCACAACACTCTGTCTTTGTATCATCCTATGTCACGCTGCTGATGTCCGGCTACTGCTGCCCACCAACCATTGCGCAACTCTGATGCTGCATCTGTGCTGCTGCTTACACTGCATACTACTACCAACCCAGAATCTGCACTGCAACTCCCTTTCATCTATTGCCTCTCTGCTGAGGAAATTGCTTCTCCGACACTGGAACCTTTGTTCGGCCTCTGGAATTAAAAATTATTTTTCCTCCAACTAAATCTAGCTGCTCTTTTGAAGAAAATACGCAGTCCTTTGCGCCGGCCTACTGGGAATAACTCGACCTCTTGCTACAACCTCTCCGGATCTGGATAACTACCTTTGGATCACTGCCTCTGCCCATCATTGACTCTGCTTCAATATCTAGCTCTCCGGAAACTGTTGCTGCTCTCTGGAAATCGAACTGCTGGTGTGTCTTCTCCAAGTGCCCATCGACTTCTTCTTATAATCCTCTATTATGACTCCAACAACCAAGATTAAATCTTAATCAAGGGCTAGGATCATCTTGAATTCATTTCGTGTGAGTTTCTAGACTATTCTCACCTTGAATTAATTAATTCTGATTAATTAACCAACTTTCCTAAGTTTAGACTTAACAAACATTAAAAAAATGGGTTAATAATCTAATTAAGTCATCTCGAGGTGGAATCACCAAAAACGATTTCCGGGTTTTGGAGATCTCATGTATTTTAGTCTCTCCACCAAATTTCATGACTATAACACATCTGATGCTACAAAAACTGACACTCCCTATTAGCGAGGACAGTGTTCTAGTGTTGCACACCCTACCATAACACTCTGTCTCTATATCATCCTCTATCATGTAGCTGATGTCTGGCTGCTGCTGCCCACCAACCATTGCGCAACTCTGATGCTGCATCCGTGATGCTGCTGACACTGCATATTTTTGCCAACCTTGTATTTGCCTCGTAGCTCCCTTTAATCTATTGTTACTGCAGCTGCAAAAATTGCAACTGAGAAGCATACGAAATACTAATCAACTGTGTTAAGTATGATGCATTTGTCTCCCGAGTCCTGACTGCTACTAGCGACTGCATTGTCACTGAAGAATTTGTGTTGTTGTTGACTCTACACTGCTGCTAACTCTGCACTGCGCTCCCCACTATCTGACTACTATTAGTCTGCAACTGTCACTTTGGTACTGACTACATCAACTTCGGTTGATCCATCCTGCTACTGAATATTGTGGGCCCCTGTAGCTAGGTACTGATCCATGAGGTTGAATCCTCAAGAATCATGCCCAAGTCTGTAGCTCTCTAGGGCTACAAATCTAAGTCACCCCGCCTCACTCTTGGAGGTATATCTGCAAACATTGCGAAATCTAATCTACTCATACTGTCACTGCTACTTCTTTGTTGATGCCTCTGCAAAACTACTGTAACCACTGTAATAATGAGTCTGATTTCCCCAGGTCCCGAAGGACAAGCTTCCATAGGGATGCTCCCTCTGAAACTAGACTCCCTCTGAGTCTTGATCTTGCTTTGGGAAATCTCTCATCTCCCTCCTGACAACTCGTATTGTCGTACTCCACTGGAAACTGGAATGCATAGCTTTTCGTTGGGAATATCCTGGCTAGAATTTCACCTGCATACTACAACTACACAATTCACACTGCCTATGTTATTGTAACTAGTTCTGCAACACTCCTGGGTACTAACTGCAACTAGCCTTGCAACTGTCTAATGACAGATGCCTCTGCTGACATTGAACCTACTATTATGATATTGTGGGCTCCTATAGCAAAGGTGATGGTCCCGCTGCAACAATTCGAAAGTCGAAACTGATCTATTTGATCTCATTGTTGAAATTAGCTAGACCCTACCCATTCAACACGCTGGAGTTTCATGCTCCTCCTCCTCCTGGATCTGGTGCCCCATTATCTCCTTTGAAGCCTAGTCCCTAGCTGGGACCTTTCCACTCTTTACAACCTGTACTAGACAACTCACGCTTCCTTCGACACTTATTTTTGGCAACTGGAATTCGAACTGCTGCCCAGATCTACATTCTAGCTAAATCGCACAACCTCCTCTAGAAGTCTCATATGGTCATCCCTGCAAAGTTGCAAAATACGTGAAACTCAAAACTGGAGAAAATAAACTTGAAAATTGCCCTCTTTCCTGCTGCTTGGATGTTGGATTTGCTACTTGAACTCCCTTCTGGAGTGAAAATATATGCTCACAACTATTGCTAATTTGCAGCTAGAAAAGTTAGATCTCTAAAACTTGAGATCCCCTGAGAGAAATTTTCCCTCTGTTGTGTGTGTTTTTCTCTTCCACTCAACACTGATTTTGCTGCTGCAAAATCCTCTGCGTCCAATCAGAAATATGCTCAGTGAAAATCTGAGCTACTGTTGCTCCCTCTAACTACTAGAATCACTATTTTGGGCAACTCAAATTTTCTGCAACCTTGCAACTCAAAACCGAATTCTTGCCCCAACAATTCAGCCTGCTTGTCAAGGAACTACGTTGCCTCTAAGAATTTCGGCATGTTGCTGCCTCTGAGTAGAGAAATTATCTCTTTCACTTCTGAGCTTCCCGACTAATCACTCATGCTTTGATACCATGTGAAAATTTCAAAAATGAAATCCTATTGCAACAATTGGGATTTCTTTTTCTAATTGTTAATTATTTTAAAAATTAATCTGCTACAACAAAAATCAAATAAATGACAGTGCAATCTTCACAAAAACTTCGGAAATAATAGCGTTGGAAACTAAGAAAATACTAGTACACACACATAAAAATGACACTATTATTTTTGGACATATGTCCCCTGAAAAACCCAACTTGGGAAAACCAATGCAACAACTGAGGGTTTTTATTTTTAAGTAGCAGTGAAATCTAAGTACGATCTATGGATGCCAAACTGAAGATCCAAACTGTAAGTAAATCTGGCCAAAATTACCTAAGGGAATTTCCCTTTCTCCACAAGCAATCGTGATACAAATTTCCTTCAAAATCTTGTCCTCTTGGACCCTTTGCGTTAGCCTCTACGTAGTGCTTGCAGAGACCCTACAATGTCTAGCCTCTAAACTACCTCTAATGAAGTCGTTCTGCCTGTCTCTGCTGAGGAAATTGCTTCTCCGGCACTCTGGAACCTTTTTCTAACCTCTGGAACTACAAAAGATTTTTCCTCCAGCTAAATCGAGCTACTCTTCTGAATTAACTGCACGGTCCTTACACTTCCCCACTGGGAATAACTCGGCCTCTTGCTGCAGCCTATCCGAATCTAGAAAAGTTCCTTCGGAACACTGTCTCTGCCCCTCACTGACTCTGGTTCGATCTCTGACTCACTAAAAACTGTCGTTGCTCTCTAGAAATCGATCTACCAATGAAATCAAACTGTTGGTGTGTCTTCCCCAAGTGCACATCGACTTCTTCCTATAATCCTCCGTTGGGACTCCAACGACCAAGATTAAATCTTAATCAAGGGCTAGTATCATATTGAATTCGATATGTGGGATTTTCAAGACTATTCTCACCTTGACTTAATTAATTATGATTAATTAACCAATTTTCCTAAGTTTAGACTTAGGAAACATTAAAAAAATGGGTTAATAATCTAATTAAGTCATCTCTAGGTGGAATTTCAGAAACGATTTCTGGGTTTTGGAGATCTCATGTATTCTAGCTTCTCCACGAAATTTCATGACCATAACACATCCGATGCTACAAAAAATAACAACAAATCCCTCATCTTGATAACAGTGAGGTTAGTTAAGGAGCAAGTTTGGTCGTGGAACTCTTTTGGTCCCATTCTAAGGCAGCGATGACCTCTGATGTTGTTCTTCTTGTAGAAATGAGGCTAATTAAAGTCGGTCTTAGAAAATTATATATTATAGAGCAATGCAACACATATAATATGCAGAAACACAAGCATAGAAGAAATATAAAACAAGAGAGACACAGATATATGTGGTTCACCCAATTTTGGGCTATATGCACCCCGAACAGCTAGTCTTTCCTTTATATTATCCAGCAAAATGAAGAGACATAACCTACAATAGATCCACTGTAATATCCTTTGTTCTCTCTCACTATCTCCCTATCTATTTCTTGCTCTGAGAATACACAAAATACATAGTCGTAATACAATGCCCTCATGCAAAACGAGGGATTGCCTTCTAGGGAAAAAAACCCTAAATTAAACATAACTTCTACCGTCAGATCATTCACCTAATGAACGGCCCAGATTGACTAGAAATTACAATACTTTTACAAGGCAATTTTACATCTATTTTTAGCAGCTGCCCCCCCCTAGACACCCTAGGCAGTGTTCAATTATGGGTGGCGTTGCCACCCTGTTAAGAACATGGGTTCAATGCTGTGATACAAAACAAAGAAGATAAGCAGGCTCCACACCCAACAGTTGGTCTAGTAGCAAAGTCTAATTGGAGATTACAGGCCATGTCTGAGGGATTTTACTGACAACAACCTCTCATCGCGACAACACTTGATGTAGTGGAAAATAACAAGTCATTAGGGTTCTATGATAATCATAGGTAGTAAGGAAACAGAATTGCATAGGAAAACAAAGCAGTAACAAGAATAATTTGTAAGCTAGTAGTTGTGCTGTAATCTTTGTAAGGAGTGCTAATTTTCTAAATTATTGTGTGTTGTAACAAATCTGGGAAGAGAAACTATAACGATTGTAGACTGATGTGTGTTGTTGGTATTTGATAAAATATTCATTTGCCTGTTTAATGTTGCACATTCAATGTCATTTTAATTGAGTTGAAAAGGGTTATTGTGATATTGGTGCAATATTCTCTTGCGCTCTTAATAACCCTAAGGGAAAAATTTCTTTGGGGATATTATAGTGGTATTAGAGTTGTGCATTCTACTAGCATATGCTGAGATTTTGTGTATTTGGGGTAGCATCAGTTGTGCTCTAGGTCCCAAATTTTGAGGAAGGACTAGAGTACACTTGATCTACAAGACCCAGAAATCGATTTGGGAAATTTTGTCTGGTTTAGGTGATATTAAATTAATTAATTATTTTAATGTATTTCCTAAGTTAAAACTTAGGGAAATTAAATAATTAAAGTGAATTTAATTAAACATGTGATGAAATTGTCTTAAGTCACACAGATCAAGCTTTCTTTTAATCTTAGCCATTGATTAAAGATTTAATCTTGGTCGTTGATTTGTCAACGAGAAAAGTATAAAGGAAAGGCTTGGAGTCATTTGTAAAGACACACAAAGGCAGAGCACTGAAGCTAAGTTGAGATTCTAGGGCGGGTTTGCTAAGAATTCTCAGAAGTGTTTCAACTGTAGAGAGGGGAATTTAGGCCAAGGCCAAGGGGATGATATGATCCCGGGGTCTAGAATACACAAGAGGCAAATATCAGATCAAGGACAACACATAAGGAGAGAGCAACAGTAGCAAGGACAGTGCAATCCCTCCAAGGACAACGTGATTTTCAGCAAGAAACCCTTAGAGGGTTACACAGAGACCCTTCAGGGGCATCGTAGTGACTGCATCACCTAGTCTGGGGTAACGCAGTCTCTTCCAGAGCAATGCTAAGGGTTGGAGGTGCTTCAGAGGCTTACGCAGAGGCTGTCAGGGACAGTGCTAGGGTTTCTAGGCCCTAATCTTGGCTGAGTTCTGTAAATCCCGTTTGAGGGTGTGGATCAGTCACTATTTTGGCCCTAGATCACCCATTGAGCTGTAGATCTAGTATTTTCTCTGTCAGGTTTTCCAGATCTAGAACCCAGATTTGTGTATTTAGAAATATTCTTAATAATAAGACCCTCCAGCAGCCAAAGACTGGTTTTCCTGCATTGGGTTTTTTCGGGGACTATTTGTCCAGAATAATTATGTCACTTTGTCAATGTGTGCATGAACTTGTTCTAGATCTATATTGGTAGAGATCTGTTATGTGTTTTGATTCGATTTTAACTTGAATTTATTCAGTTGATAACTTGTATAAGTAGGACGAGCATAACTAGATTAACAATAATAATTTCTGCATAAAGTGTAAGATTCAGAAATTTCTACAGCGTAGAGGGTTAGTAAGGAAAAGTTGATTGTTTGGATGAGTGACCAACACTTTCAAATCAAAACGGTGATCATGCCAGCCTATGAAATTATTCACGAGGCATTGGAATAAGTTTTGGTTTAGTCCTATCCTTGATCTTCATAAGTATTTGTATTTAGAGAAATTGTTTAAGGACTGAGCAAAGAGGGGAAACTTTTCAAATGTCTAGAATAGTAAGAATGATCATGAATCTAAAAGCAATGAAGAGGACCACTTAGATTAAAGTTTTGATGAAAATTCAAAAAATTACAGTTGAGATGGATGTGACGATGAAAGGGGTAGTAGTGAAGAAGATGAAAGTTCAGATGTGGATGTTATTATTGATAAAAAAAATGGCCAAAGTATAGAAAGGATGGAGAATGTTTACTAAAGAAAATATTTTGAATTAGTGGTCAAATGATGCCTTGCAAAACAACACAAGTACTTTTTATCAGGATAATCAACGTGTTAAGGATTTTGAGTTCGCATGGGAGACTGAGGATGTTGAATTCCCAGTTAATGAATTTTCCAAGAGGAATATAGGTTTTTTGAGGGGAACTGATATTTTATGTAAACCTAATGCATTCACCCTTTGGGAGGATGATGGAATTCCTTATAGCAATGAATTTTGGCATTCAATAACTTCTTCAGTTGCTCTTATACTTGACAAACCTACTGGTACACCAACTTTTGTATCGGTTTCTTCACCTCAAAGAAGCAATGTTTTAACCTCTACAATTGTTCCATATATGATCAAACTCCACCGAATAGTGCCGATACTATTGTGTCGGAGACCTTGTGGGCAGAACCTAAAGAAGGAAGTAAACATAACGAGTCAAAGAACAATACAATGCTAGAAGTGATACGGTGATGCTTATCACAAAAGAGCTGTTTGTGGGGTTCCATTCAAATGGCCTAGAACTACCAAGGCAAGATGAAGAGGTGGATAATACCTGCTTGAATGGTGAAATGGGTGAGGATATTAACAGGAGATCCAAAAACATGGATTTATCTTTATATGGTCAAAGTGTCTTGTTTGTACCCATGACTTAAAGTTATGAGATATTAGACAATAAGGATTCTTTTGGAAAAGAAAAAGAAGAGGTAAACCCAGTGGCTTATAAGAATGATCATGTTGGAATTACGATGCCTATTTTTAAATTTTAGATATGGAGGGAAAGGAAGTGCAGTGAGAAGTTCCTAAGAACCATCCTTTGGGTTTAGGTGAAGATGTCCACAATCATTCAGTGGACATGACAAAGACTTCTTCAACAAAAGCTAAGGCCTAAGCACTAGATAAAGGATTACAGAAAAATGCCGACTTGAAAGAAATACAAGAGTTTGAGTCTATCATGTTGAGATTTTGAGGTAGCATCAAGTGTGCTCTAGCCCTGAAATTTTGTGGAGGGGCTAAGATACATGAGACCTCCAAAACCCAGAAAGCGTTTGGAGAAATTTCATCTAGTGTATGAGATATTCAAATAATTAATTTTTTTAATGAGGACCCTCAGTCTAACTTAAGAAATTAGAAAAAATAAAGTGAATTAATTCAACACATGAGATGAAATGTTCTAAGTGACGTGGATCAAGTAGTATTTTAATCTGAGTCGTCGATTAGAGATTAGATCACGACCGTTGATGTGTCAACGAGAAAAGTATAAGAGAAAGGCTTGGGATCAGTTGGAGACACACACACATTGGTAGAGCAGTGAAGCTAAGTTGAATTTTTGGGGCGGGGTTTTGCTGAGAAATTTAAAACGAGTTGCAGTGAAGTGAGGGGCAGAGATCGATGAGGGATAAGTTGATCCAAGGCCGAGAATACAACAAGATGACGAGGCAGTGAGTACCAGTCAGCGCAAAGCCAACCAGGAGGACGTATTTCAGCCAACTCCACGCAGAGGCTGCGTAAGCCCAGCCAAGGTGACATAGACCTAGCCAGCACAGCGCAATACCAGCCAAGGTGACACAGACCTAGCCAGCGCAACGCAACACCAGCCAGGGTGATGCAGTCCTAACTGCAGCAACACAACACTAGTCAGGGTGACGCAGTGGGGACACTGGAAAGTTAAGGGCTGACGTAGAGGCTACAGAGGTAGTGACGAGGTTTCTAGTGGGCCAGAAGGGGATCGTGATCTGTAAATCCCATTTGAGGGTGTGATACAGCCATATCTTCTATCTCTGAGTGAAAGGTACTCATTGCCGTGTGATTTCTCTATAGGGCTAACCATGTCTAGTGCCTAGATTGTTGTATTCATATTCTGCATAATAATATAAACCCTCTAGAGCTGTTGCATTGGTTTCCCACATTAGTTTTTTCCGAGGATATTTGTCCGAAAAATCGTGTGTAATCTTGTCACTTGTGTGCATTGTTCAGTAAATGATCTATAGATGTGTAGGTTGCAGTTAGTGTCTACTTTAGTGTTTTTATGAATATTTTAGTTTTCTGTTTTGAAACTTTCACATGTCACATATGGGGTAGTTTATAAAGGAAAATGGAAGTGATAAGATGTTTATGGTGAAATATTCTTTTATGCTCTTAATAACCCTAAGGGAAAAAATTCCCTGGGGATATTACAGTGTTAAAGTTGTAGTTACATAACATGTGGATGCCTTAAGATTCAACACTTCAAATACAAATGCATATGATGGTATTTAGCGAGGTTATATATCCGAAGTTTTTGATCAAGCAGGGACCAGTTGGATAAGCAGGTTGGAGGATTCAAGTTTATATTTTTTTATGATGGACAAGTATGTTGTAGAAGGACAAGTAAATATTGAGGAAATGGCTATATATAGGGTCAAGCCTTGCTGGCCTCTAGATCTACAGTTGCTTGAGGACAAGCAATGTTGGGAAGGGGGGATGTAATGTCCCTTACGAAATGAAGCCTAAGAGGACTTAGTGACCTATCTAATTCTCGTAGGTCATAATATACTTTATAAGAGAATTGTGTTTTAATGTTACTTAGGGGGGAAAATCCCATTCTTATAAAGTAACATTAATTAATTAATTTAAGAAAGGGGGTTTTGGAGGGAAATTTAGAGATTATTTTAATTTTAAATTAGGAGGGAAAACCCCAAGGGAAAATTATATAAGTAATGGGAGGATCCATTGTGAGGTCATGCATCATGGATTATTGATTGGGTTCATCTTGATATGACGAGCTGAGGCTCTGAGGTATTTGAGGGTTTTAGGACCCTTCTTTCTTTGACTAATCTTTGGCGATGAAAGATTCGACCCTAGTTAGTCCCTCTCTCAATTATGTTTGGCATAATTTTGTTAGGTATCTTTCAATTTGGTTTTGGCGGAGCTAGAGAATATTTTTGTGGTTTATTTGGCTTGAGGATGTTGAGAAATATAGGACATAGCAATTAAGTGATTTCTCTTCTAATAGTAACTGCTTGTGAGTGGTTTTTACTTCTTTAGATTAGAATCTTCTTTTACTTAGGTTATTAGCTTTCTTCTTCATCAAACAAATACCAATGCATAAACCATAAAGAGACAAGAGACATAAAATATAGGCTATCAGCCAGGGCCAAAACCTCTCCCACTTGAGAGGAAAACCAGAACAAATTCTTCTTCTTATAGAGATTCCAATTCACAAATACCAAGACCAAGACCCTTGACCTATTTTCCACTCCAAGACCAAGACACAAGTTCCCTTGATGAGATCCTTGAAGATTGTCAACCTCTTACTTCTTCTTCCCACTTGGCTACCCTTCAACGTTTACCTACTTCTGCTTCAGAACTGTACCTTATTTCAACCTTAATTGCAACATGTGAGAAGTATGATAATCAACTCCTACACCTTGTTATCTCTTCGCTTAGAGGGGAGTCTCTCACATGTCTCGACTTGATGACTTCAAATTCTATAAGTGACTTTGCCAACCCTGGATCCTTCAACAATACTCTTGGTTACCTCTACAATAGATGTTTCTTCCTTACTTTGCATGTGTGACAAACAGAGCCCAAAACAATCCTGAAATAATTCGATCTTCTTCTCCCTTTACTCGCTGGTTTGGGCTACCTACCTTGACCCTTTTCACACTTCTTCAAATTGCAAATGATCACCAAATTACTTTATCTGAAATGTGGACATGCTGCCCTATTTATAGTTGTTGTAGCCTCATAATAAGCCGACTTGCCATCCAACAAGTCTGACGTGTTATTTAGAGAAGTATTATTATTCGTTTTGAAGCCGACTTGAAGGGAGATACTTGTGCTTGTCTTGGTGGGCTATTTATACTTATCTAATGACTCATACAAAATGTAATATGCCCAAGAAGGGTCCTTCATACATGACATAGACTCAAATTGACTTTTATGACCAGATGGCAAGCCCTAAATGATCACAATGGGAGCAATAACTAAAAATAAAACTCCTTGCTCATGAAAAC